>VWZK01000506.1:151012-326670 GCA_013396935.1 Baryphthengus martii
GCCCGGCGGGACTGAGCGGGGAGGGCACCCGGCCGAGGGGCTGCCCCGCAGCGCCGGGGGCTACCGGTTTCCGTGCCCCGACGGCTCCCGTGGCTATCTCTCGCCCCGGCACGATAAATATTTCCTTAAGTCCTGGGGAGAGGCCTGAGGGGCACACCAGAGGGACTCCCCCCGCTGCTTTCGCATGTTCCCAAACGCCTTCAAGGGCAGCTACTGCCTCTTTAGCTGCTGTGCGTTTTCCTCAGGAGAGAGAGCCAAACACAAACCGCCAAACCGAAGCTCTAGCTGAATATCAGATATTACATGCCTGTCCCTCGCTAGCGATGTCTGAGTGTCTAGGGACACTGAGGAATAAGGTGTTGTTTGAGGCCAGCCGAGCTGTGCGCAGGCAGGAGCCGAGCTTTCAGCGGTAAGGTTTAACGAGCTAGGCGGTTACAGACAGGGCTTCGCTAAAAACAGCAGTGTATCTGCTGCCCTTGAAACAATCGGTCCTCTTAGTCCCTCTTGCAGAGAGCCGCAGCATGTTACTGCCACGGCCCTTGTCAAATCTTACCTATCTCTTCTTGCATACTTCTTCTAATACGTATGCTGGCATCTGTAGTTCTGCCCTTGAAGTCAGGCAGGCACCCAGGCACGATCCTGGAAATTTCAGTTTTCAAAGCAGTGCTATTGATTGACATAATAATAATGTCCTTTCATTATTATCTTGTATCTGCACATTATTTCTGCAGAGTGCACCAAAGAAAAAAAAAAGGAAAAATGGCCACTTTTTTTCCTTCCCGGAAGAAAACTAAATGAAAGTTGTAAAACTTTTATTTGTTCTCTGATGAAGTGGGAGGAAAATACTCTCTTAACATCACTTGTTATATTGTATCTTGCTCTTGGGAGCTTGCAAAAGATGACAAAGGGCTGTGTGTGCCCTTAAATTTAAGGATATCCAAAACCCCATAAAAGTATTCCAGAGAAAAGCTCTTGGAGCAGACAGAAGTTTTGCATTTGTAGAACGGTTTCTCACATAATAGTTGCCAAGGATACAGCATCCAGTGAACAGAGCTTTGCCTAATGCACAAAACCTTTGGAAGCTCTTGGTGCACTGGGTCAATTCTGTTTTCATGTGCTCAGTCATCCCCAATTCAGAGACTGGTCCCATTGTTTTCAAGGGAGGCTTCTTTTGGAGTCAAAGCTAATTAAAAGAAGGGCAGGACAGATTCTGACACCTAATGAAGTAAATACAAAACCAGTTTAAAATCTGAATTTACAGTTAATTCAACCTCATTTTCAAGGGTATTTCACTGTGTTGTGTTTTGCTTTGAATACAGTCCCGATATTTTTTTTTTAAATTTTTATTTTTTTATGACCCTATACTAACCAAACCTCCCCCTCTGTTTAGTGCCTTAGGACCCACCCAAAATCCATGGCCACTTCTATACATTTAACTCCTGCCCTGTGTTTCAGCCTACAGTGAGTTTCTGAAGTTGAATTATGTCTGGAAACTGGACTTGCAGGCTTTGGTTGAAAGATGTCCAGAGTCTCTAGAGGTGCTGTAAACCTGGCTATTCACAGATAGTTATTCTGCTAAAGGCAAATTCTGACCCAGTGACTTGGTAATCTGAGGTTCTGACTCTTGAAAAACTGTTTTGTTTCTGCTGTTCTAACAATGTGGGCAGACTCATTGAAATCTGCTTATGTGGTTACAGTTACCTCTGTGTTTGCAGAACCAGGGCCTGCTTCTAGAGTGCCTTAATTAAGTCTCTTGGCCTTCTCTTAGCTTCGACAAAGAAGAGAAAAAAAGGTTGATTAGACTTGTTTACCTTTACTAGTTTTACCAAAAGCTTTGTCCTTTGTGTGCACTTGCAGTTAGTGCAGCCTGTCTGTGTTTGTAGTACCAACAGATTTGTGATGCTTTTTAAGGATAGGCTTTCCATTTTCTTTTTCAGAGATGGGGATGTTCTTTCTGCAGCTTTTCCTCAAGACTATATTCATCTGGTCTCTAGAAGATCACCATGTTAGTTGACCAAGGAGGATCTTGCTTCATTTCTCCTAGAGATCAGGACAAACTCTGTGATCTCAAAGGAATGCAACTGTCAAAGCACAGCATATGTTGAAATTCAGGTGTCAGTTCATATTGAGACATATGAGGCTTGATTGATTAATTACTTTGAAAATCAGTGACCTAATGGATTGATGGTTCATTTAGTATCTTGGTGGTGACTAGAGCAAAATATCTTGAAATACACTTAGGAGTTTATAGCTCAAATATATAGTAATGCTGACGTCTAAGTCATTCCTGAAATCTTATAAACTGTTGGCCTTTTTGACAGCAAGTTGAAATGATCAATGCTATCTTGCTTTCATCAGTTTTCAAGTTATTATCTTTTGACTTGGATGAATGTTCACTTACTCTCTGAACAGGGGTGTCAACTTGCTGCCTTCAAATCGCTCTCTGGTTTGTACCTCTCCCCATAGACGATGTACCGCTATGGGATGTACTTGAGAGAGTGAAGTCAGTAGCAGGAATCCAGCTCACTTCAGTAGGTGTCAGATTCTGCCATTACTGAGTAGACATTTGTGGTGATGATGGTATTTTTCTAGTTAATAAAATGTATATTGTGAGTCTTTGTAAGTTAACCATTGTAAACACTTATTAAGAAAGCTATTTAAAACCCAAATGAAAAATGCTTCGACATTCTGACCTGGCAAAGTTGGTAGTTAGTAGCTTTCTTGCAACCAACAAATGTTAGTTTAACTCCAAAGGGCAGCATTTCTTTAGTCCCATTCTTTGGAACTACAACTCTTGGTTTCACATGTTGATTTTATTACCTCTCCTTAAGCATACAAGCATACCTGAGTCTGGATGTATGTCTAGATCTATAAAATGTCTTCCAAGTGCCAATATTTTTAGATGCTTGTGAGGAGTGCAGTGAAGTTAGGTGACTGTGTTCCATGAAGACTGGTTAGGAAGGGCTTTAGCACCTTGAATGCAGTGAGTACCTGGATGAGGTGGAGCACACAAACTGGTTGACAGGGAAAACTGAGAAGAAAGGTGCTTGTGGTCTTTCTTGTGCTTGAAATTAGGTGCCTCGTTGTTACCTCCTCCCTTTTTTCCTGCTTCTTTCTGTGCACATTCCTTTCCCTCCAGCTGTACCTGTGGATGCAGCAGCTTGCTGTGCCCTGGGCCATGCTCTGTTCCGCCCTGTGCGTGTGGCAGGCATGCCTGGTGCACGTGGGTCCAACTGAACCCCAAAGGGCAGGACGCTGCTGTCGGGAACACTTGCCTTGGGTATCCCTCGTGGTTTCAGGTGCCCCTGTGCTAGACGCTGACACATTATCTTAGTTGCCGATGCAATGAAGTGCCAAAAATTCTGTTGTATTTTTAGCTACGTATACCAATTCTTGCTAACTAAGTCACGTTGCAGAGCTTTTTTTTGTTGCTTAGATTGGTTCGTTTGCCTGGGGTGCCATTTTGAATTTGGCTTTTACCGTTTTGTTTCTGAGGATTTTAGGTCTCCCTTTACTGTCCATTTTATGAATGAGAACTGGATATAGTCTGGACTCTGAACTCGGATGTCCCTTTTGCCCATTTCTGTAAACCTTGGGAAAATTCAGAGCTGGATCTGAATTTGCGGCTCAGGCCCAGTGCCAGTAATGTGCTTTGAATCTAATTTGGTGCTTTGGGTTTGTTGGTTTTGAATTGCTTTGAGTTACTTGATCCTTCTGACTCGCTGACACAGGGTCGCTCAGGAGAGTGGATATATATACATGGCTGATGTCAAGTGGTACGCTTTTTTTAGAGATCTTCTCCATTATAACTCTACTCATATAATTACAGCATGCTGAGTATGTTGCCACATTCTCTTTTCACATCCCACAGTACTGTTCAGTGGCGGGGCAGCTCTGTGAGAAATACATGTTTACAATAATATAGGAAATCACACTATCTAGTTTATCAAGAAAACGTAATTGAAATACTTTGTGTAATAATGGAAAACCAAAAAAAAAATCTCATGGTATGCATGGTGTACTGGTGGTGATGGTGGAAAGGGTGCTATAAGGATAGTTGTTTTGACCTCATGCTTCCTCTGAGAAAACTGGAGGCAACTTCTGTGTTTAAATCTCTTCCAAGAACTTGTAATTAGGAACAGTGTCATTCAGAAACCCGTGATATAAGCAAATAAATCCAATGAGCCCTAGAGGGATTCGGGAATTTCATTCATAAGGAAACCATCCAGATTTCCGTCTTCAGCTTCTGTGATTTAGCCCTAGATTAAAGCCAAGGCTGACTCTGGGGCATGGTGTGATGCAAACTGATAGCAGGGGCTGCTCCACCGGGTTATGTCCTGGCATAGATCTTAGCTCTGGCATTGAACTCTGTGCCAGGCTACGTCCTGGCATCCACCTCGGGTTTTCTGAGAGCAGAAAACCTACCAACTGTCTCCTTTTCCCGGGGTTTCCTTGAAGCACAGTGGCACTGAAAAATGTGTTAGTGCCCAGAAGCTAGGCAGAAGCAGGTTTGGGTCCTGATCCCGCTGGAGGTAACAGTAAATAATGCAGCTCTTCTTTGAAGAGAACAGTTTTGGGTTGGTCAAGATGCCTTAGTCTTTCATATTCTCCCTGAGGCAGGTGGACATCAGCCCTTTCTCATCCTTTGAGAGAAGAGGGGATTTAACACAATGGTTATTTCCAGCAAGTTTCCAGAGTGTTCTCAATCTAGCCAAAAATTTGTGAAGCTCTCAAAATCCTGTGCTTCAAGAGATTGACCCTGCAGTGCTTGTGCGTGATTGAATTTTCTAGGGAAGTATTTATGAGGGCAGAGTGGATAGGACTCAGCTCTATCTTCTGAGGTGAAAGCACAAACTATATCAGAGTCCTGTGTGAAAGACTCTTTTAGGGAAGCATAAACACCTGCTCAAAAGCACAAATGTGAAAAGCTGCCATCTCCAGCAGCTTCTTGTCCTCTGTGATGTGGACCTTCAAAAGAGCAGATACCCGTATAGCAAATACAAAGGAACTGTCAAATGCTGAGTTTTATCTCCAGCAGTTTGACATGAGGTCTTTGAAGTTCTTGCAAGGTTCTTCTGACAGTTATTGTTTGGACAAGTTATAGTTCAGTTCAGTTGTTTGATCTGGCCTTAAAGGCTGTGTTGTAAAAGCAGGGAAACAGACCTATTCCAGAGGTCTAATTCCTGAATTTGACATGTCTCTCTTGCAAGTCTCTTAGTTTTGCTGCTCATAGCTCAAGGGTTTTTGTAGAGCTGTGTCAAGAATGATGAGAACAAGCGTGCTGGTAGTTCTCAGGGTACCGCTATGTTTTGAAATCACAGATTGGTCAGATGCAGCCTCTGGACATTTACATCACCGTGTGTTTACTGGAGGTTTGTAATGAAAAAAAGACAAATAGGAAAAAGTTAGACCTTGCTGTTATCATACCCCAGGTCTTGTACTTACATTTATGAATTGTGATGTTTTCTTTCAAAACTAGTTGTAGACATCTCTTTTCTAACAAATTCTTCCAAAATTGTTGTACGAAGATTGCTAATGGCTTCAGTCAGCAAGAGACTAAAATGACTTCAGTCCGCACCTATGTTGGTGAAAGGATGTTCAGAGAAAGACATGAGACCTGGAATGTTGCAATGTCCTCTTCTTCCCGAGTTGTCTCAAATAAGGACTAAAGTTCCAAAAACTTTCAGGAAGAGTTTTCTCTTTCCAGTGCTTGCACAACCATCCTACCTTGCCAGTAATTAGTTTGAATGAGAGTCTCTTTTGTTTCTGTCTGTCACCCACTGGGTTATGAGGATCAGTACTACCACCCTTGTGCAACTCTATACAAGGCAGTCAGGCTGTAAGTCACTCATCTGTCACGTTATTACCTAGGATAACACTACTTGGTTTTACAGTCCACTTCTCTGATCAGAATTCAACCAGGACAGGTTGGTACTTCTGCTCTTTCAAAAAGTCATGTGTTCTTTGGTGACCTCGAGTTATCTGGGCTGGGGCTATACCCTTTCTTTGGTAACCAGTGCTTCAGTAGGCTGGACCCATGTGCTAAAATATTACTTCATTACCAGCTTAGAGGAAAGAGTGCCAGCTACTACACCTCCATCATCACTTCCCATACCACCTGGATTGCATTATAGTAGTATTAACTTTATGTTGTATTACAGTTATTGATAAGAAAGCAAGGAATGTTGCTACAGATTTTTAGCAGGAGAACAAGCTGGGACAGAAGTAGCAGTGAACTCTCTAGTAGGCCCAGCTACCTACTAATATTGGCAAATATCTGGCATACGACGCTATTAAAGTAAAGGTGAGTGAGGCTTGGAAGTTCACCTGCCACATGTCATCAGCTTAGCACATATATATATATGAATGCATTGCAGTGTTCAATTTGAAACATTTAGAAAGAAGTAATTCTGTCATTCCTAGCTGTATCTTCTACTTTGTGTAGGTAAACCAGGTGTATTGCTTTAGCTGTATTGATACAGGTAAAGCAATACAATTTCCCTCTTCTACACAGCATGAATATATTGGAATAAAATGCACTTACAGATAGCTTGTATTTCCCTATTTAAGTAATATGCCTTCATCTTGGTTACTCTGCTGTCTTCTGCTTTTAGAAAATACAGACTATGCCAGTTAAAAAGGTAATGGCAAGTAACATTCTTATTGATTCCCACACAGCAGAGTTCTTTGAAGCTAATTGCCTCAGATTCACTAATGACCTCTTCAACCTTGGTCAGTGAAAGTGAGAAAATAAGTATTTCCTTTAGAATTATAAATATACTATTGCAACCACTTGTAACAGCTTCAAAGATGAAGGACCTGCTTCATCTGCTGGTGAACTGCCTGTGTACTGTATTTCTAGCTTTTTGTGATGGCTCTGTTATCAGCAAGAAGAAGATGAAGTTCCTGGCCTCTCTCTGATAGGGCTACTCAGTGTGGTTGTTGTGAAGCACCTGGCAGGATTTGGGGGCTGGCAGAGGAGGCAGCTGTAGCTCTCATGGCTATGCCAGCTAGTTTGCTCATCCAAGGGTCCTGCACAAGGTATGGCTAGCTGAAAAAGCATGTCCTATCTCTCTTCTTACTACATTACTACAAGGCTGGTTTACAGCAAGGTTTGCAAGGAAAGAGAATAATGGCAGAGCATGCAATCAGGACATCAACAGGAATCTCATCTATATTGGTGAAATGCCAAAGGGGCACTTGTGCCTGGGTTTTGTCAGGGTGGAACAAAAGTTCTGAATTTTCTCCAAAGCACCAGTAGTGACCCTGTTCTAGCTGTGGGGTAGACATAAGTAGAATTCTGGTACCTGGAAACACTTGGCATTTTATGGGAAGTGGATAAATTGAAGGAGCTATGTATCTACCCTCTGCTCATTACCGTACTCCAGCAGCTGTCCCTGGAGTGTGACCTTTGGCTCTATGCACAGAAGGTTTTGATTTGGGTTTTTTTTTCCCCTCTTTGTCTCTAAGGTTGTGAGGGAGCTGGTGGGGGAGAACCTCCAAGGTTTGCCAGGCAGAGAATTAAGGATACCTGTTGAGCTTTATTTGTTGCACCTGAGAGGTGTAGCGATCCTCCAGGGCTTGAGCAATCAAAGATGATGAGCAGCTGGAGAAGAGGGTATAAGCAGCAAGGTGGGGAGAAAGAAAATGGTGTTACTTCATGTGATCCTTGGAAGAAAGGATGAAGTTTCTGAAACTGTGAGGCTTTTGTGTGCTGCCCTGTTTCACAGGCCTTGAGAACCTCTGTAGCTGACCATTGCCTATCAAAAGTAAGTGAATTTGTGGGATTTTCTTTGTGTTTTGATGTGGTGGATTTTTTAGTGGCATTTTTTTTTTGTGTGTGTGTGGTTGTGTTTTTGTTTTTTTAACTTGTTTGCTTTCAAAAGGATGCAAGGACTGAGAAGCCTGCTAGAGGTGAGAGTCAAGGAAAGGCAGTGAGCTGCAGACTTACTATGTCTGATTAGGAAAGTGTATTGTTCCTAAGGCTGGTGCCTTCTGATTTCAAAAGTTTGCCTCGTAAGGTACAATTCATCTGACTCTCTTAGACCTATCCATAGGAAACTGTGATGTGATTTGAAAGTGTGTGTTTCTTGAAAAACTGTGTGCTTGAGGAAGAAAAGGTATTGCTAGGGCAAATTACACTATTGGTACTTTTCAATCTCTACACGCATTTCTTCCTTGTTTTCATCATCCTTTCTTTCAAGTACTCTTTATCATGCTACCAGTTCAGTCAAGCTTCTCTTACAAATGGAGAAGGCCTGTAACTCTCCAGTGACCACAAGTAAGGTAGGGCAGCTTTATTCGTAAGTGGAAAAGCAGGGTATAAGTAAACCGAGGTATTTTATTTGAGGCAGATGTGACCGATTTAACTTGTGTTAGTATTATAAATTATTAATGTATTGCAATGATTGTTGTTGGTCACAGTTGAAGGACTCTCATTTTATTGTGATTTTTCTCTTTTTTTTGTGTGTGCTCTGGTGTGATTATAATACATGAGATATTTTGTCTTGTGATTGAGTTATACGAGGTAGAAAGAAGTGCAACTCTTCTGGATTTGATTTACACTGTTTTGTTTGCACAGGACCCAAGCATTCCCTTCTGTTCTTATGCAGCCTGCACCTTATACTGTAATACTCCTTGTTATGTTTGCTTGTTTGTGTTCCCTTTCCACATTTTTGGGCAGGATTGAGCTTAAATTATTGAAAGTACTGCATTTAGATTTGTTATACTTGCCTAGTAGATGGTAACATTTTCTTGTTTAGATGCTGAGTTCAATTATTGCTTTTTTTTTTGCCTAATTAAAAAGTTAGTTTGTCTGCAGTATTGTTTCAGCTACTGTGTGGTGATTCAACTGCATGTTATTCTGCTTTGTGCGTGTGTTACTGTAGTTAAGAAATTTCTTCTAGACTGAATTTTGGCTTAAGAAGGAAAACGACACTTTTTCTGATAAAGGTGAATGTTGTGGGGGAACTGGTGGAAGAAAATCCCAAGCTTTTAGAAGGTAAATGAGTACTTTTTTGAGAGGCTGTTTCTCAGTTCAAATGCTACTTACTTTAGGTTTTCAGTCTTCTTGGTGGACTTTTTTTGCTTGGTTTTGAAATGTTCCTGAAAAAACCCCACCAGAGTTATGAATATAAATTTGTGCTAAGCCTAGGGTATGTCTGTATCTTTGACTTTCTCAGCTTACTGTTCAGACTCAGTTCAGTTTTTCTGGTGCTTTTGTTTCACTTGCTGAAGTCATCAGCACTCCAAGGGCCATTTGGAGAAACAACCATCTGTAATAAATTTGAAATGTAGAAGCTTTTGATAATGGAGAGAATTGTCTCAGGATATTCCTTCTTTACTAATTGGACATGCTTTAAATTACATGTGCGTTCAGCTTGAAAGTGTTCAGAACATGAACATGTTCTTTGCAGTCTTCCTCTCTCATGAAGGGATTTGAAGGAAACCTCTCCGAATATTCGTCTGTACAAAGATGTAGAGAAAGGGAATACTATATAGGCTAATTTTCAGAAGCTGTATCAAAAAAGATTAATGCTCGTGGGGAAACAAAAAAGCTCTTCCCCACATCATTGATTAGTGTTCAGCTCCAGTTTTAGTGTATGAAAGCAGTTACTTTTGATAGATCATTTAGCTATATCCTAAAGGATAAATGATCACATGGTAGAGTCACTTTTCTTCGTTTGTTTTGGCAGTCTCAAAACATAATGTCCTATAGGTCCTAAGTTTGAAGGTGCTTATCACACAGCAAGATTAGTTTTTTCTTTAAAAAAAAAAAAAGTCTGTATAGTGGCAGAGGAAAAGCCTGAAAATGTGACTCCTGAGGATTAAAATGATGGCTAGCTTAACATTTTTAATTAAGAGTTAGCACTTGAATAAAAACTTCTCGAGGAAAAGAAACTTTGAAATATTTTTGTCAGGGTTATGAAAGACAGATATTTAAAAGCATCCTTGCAAATGCTCTTTCAAAGCAGATCCTGTAACCACTCTCTCAGCACAGAAATTCAGGAGCATGCAAGGCGAGGACCGAGTTGTCTCCTCATTGGCAGTGTTTTCAGGGCAGGATGGAAATGGGCAGCTTTAGCATTGGCAAAGCGAAGTCATCTGAAGAGCTGCCAAGGAAGGTAAAAGGATATTGATTTTCAAGGCTGCCAAAACATTGCCCGTTTTTCATAAACGCTAAGTCATATTGAAAGGAATTGGAGTAAAGCTGTCATTTGCTTTAATATTTTCCTTTGTGAACGATGAATCAAGACGGGCAAGATGTGAGGAGACGCTCCGCCAGTGAAGAGATCTGCTCGCACAGAGCAACTGGCTGCCTAGTGCTGCTCCTCCCATCCTTGATTCCAGTTTACCATCTTGACATGTTTCAACATGTAATTGCACTGGCCTATTTACAGTAACATGGCTGTCTTGGGCTTTAATCCCAGCCGTTGTAAGAGTGCTGGTTGAATTGCAGGCTAAAAATAGACTTCACGCAGACGGGCTGGATGCTGTCACTTGTGCTGTGCTTTGGCAGTTTGTTGGGAATGTGACATAATTAAAAGTTGACAAAGGCAATAGGCAGAATGCTGTCCAGTGACTTCTAGGATTTTATCTTGAACAAGGTATTTTCTTAACTTGATGAAGCTGGCTGGTATAGTTACACTTCAAATAAGTCACCTACTACTGCATTTAATTATTTGATGGCTCTGGTAGGCTGCTGAAAGAGTGCTTTTGCCTTAAACTCATTCTTTAAATTGATGTTATTTCTGGTAACAGCCCATAGCATATGGAAATCACTACAGCTGGGTGTGATTTGAGTGACAAAAAGGAGATTAGAAATATTTTTCAGTGAAGTGTAAGTTGAGCTGTATTTACTTCCTTTATGTTGTTATGGCTTGTCACTGATACTCCAGCAAACAATTTAGAAAGATGTGTGCAGCTGGCAAGGGGAGAACAGCTTACTATCTCACAAGCAGTCATCAGCTAGTGTTATTTTAAGAAATTTAAAGGGAGATTGATTAAAATTATGCTCTCATATTCATTATTCACCAAATTAGATTTCTCAAAATAAAAACAGTCTAAATCTCTGAGATAATTAAGCACCAACTCAGAAATAGTCTGAAGAAATACTCAAATAAAAACTTGTTTTTCCTCAGTGAATTCTTCTGAAGGAACCGGTGTGGGATGCAGACTGCCAAGTATTTAATCTCTATGTTTAGGTGTTAAAATCAAGAAAGGGAAAGCAAATTATGAACAATTGCTGTAAAAAGATTAATTTCTTGGATGATCGTGTGTCTATGTAAAGGAAATCAGAACAATGTTGTAACCACCTCTGTTTTCTCTTGTTGATCATTTGTCCATTTCTTCTAAACAAGTTGAGTCAAGGCTGGAGTATGTTCTGTAGGTGAGTCATGGGAGGTTAATATTGAAGTTGAAGTCATGCCTGCATGTTACTTTTTAACAGACTGGCTGTTTGACAATTTAAAATAGAAGTGACTGATCTCATGCTGTATTTCCACGTGGCTACTAATAATTTCTATGGTTTGAGCTATTTCTGAAGGCAGATTTGTAAGAGAACTTAAGACTAATGGAGTTGAGGTGATTGCACAAGAGAAGAAAAAAAGAGGGAAGGTCTATAAAATTTTCCTGGCCCAGAAATGATCATACTGTCATGAGCATGTTGTAAGCCAAATTTGGTATCTCTTGTAGACTGTACTTTGTCAGCTGTAACTTTGAGTAGGTGCTATGTCAAGACATTTTGCGGGAGAATTTGTTTTAGCAAGCTGAAACCTCTGTTTATTGTCAGGTGTATCTGTTAAATATTGATAGAATTTGTTGTGAGAAATTGCTGTTAGCTGATTGGGGAAGTACACGAGCGATTTGGTATGAGTGTTCTCACCATAGCCTGTAACAGCATTCTTGTGTAGCATTGCACTTGTCCTACCAGGGGATTTGACTCTCATATTTGCTATTGTAGTGAAACCTGCTTTGACTTGATTGTAAAACTGTCACCACTGGGCAATGGCCTGAGTGGTGCTCATATTAGTGTCTGTCTTTATGAGCTACTACTGGAAGGAAAAACCTTTTTACTTAATCAGATGCTGTTGAAGCTAATTGCTGCATTTAGGTTGTTTTTGTTATGGTTCGAAGGGAGGTGAGTACAACTCCCCAGTCACAGGATGTTTATACCAACACATGGAGGTGTTTGGGCAATTTCAAAGGCCTATGTTACAAAGAAATGTTTGTGTCATCTCTCCTTCTTCCTACCCTTCCCCTTGCTGTTTTTCAGTATAGCAGCCCACACTATAGCAAGAGGCGCAACTCAGTTTACAAGTGATGGTGGTTTGTGGGTCCCTGAGTCAGCCTCTTCAAGGAGACAAATTTTGGCCATTGATAATAACTACATCACTACTCTTCATGGATGAAACCATGGTGATGGGTATTTTGTGCATGAAACAACTGTCTTGAGTAAGCAGGACTTGCTTCTTTCTTCCACTATATGTAACTGCGAAAGAAAACTAGACTGGAAAGAGGCTGTAGTTTTTCAAGTGGTTTTTTAAACCCTCGAAATAGTAATATGGTAACTTTTTGATTCTCAGAAGCAATTTCTGGAAAGCCATCTATGAAAAGTGTGTTGCCATAACCTGTGGTGCTATTAAAAGGATAAACTGATAACGAAATGACATCAAAGCTGTGTATTATAACCAAATATCGAAAGCCTTGTGTATTCATGCCTGTCTTCCTTATATCTTAGTTGGGAAACATGTAGTATTAGTTGCAGAGTTGCTAGCACTAGGTAGCGTAAACCTGACTTGTGACTTTTTGAGGTCACTGAGTGAAGAGCTTCTGTTTGAAATTGAGGAGAGTTAAAGCTTTGAAGCCCTTTTAAGCAGATGGATAGAATGGGTAGGGCTGCTATACTAGTGCAAAAAGAAAACAAACAAAGCCTACCTTACCTTTGGAGGCACATGGACATTTGTGACAGAATAAATATTCTGTCTTGTATGTTAACTCTTGGATGATAGTTATTCTATCTTCCCAGAAACACGAGAGGTTTTGGAGTGTGAGCTGTTGGCTCTTGGGGTGCAGGAGTGGATGGGCAAGTGGAGGGGAGTGAGCAGTGCTTGGGATTCCGGGAGAAGCTTTTCAGTGGAATGTCTCCTAGTGGCAAAATTAAATGCCATTTAATCTGCCAATGTTGCTGCTGGCAGATTTTAGAGTTAAGATTTTGTTTATGCAGGTCTCCTTTGGGTGTTATTTTGTGCCCTTAGCATAGTCTCCTAAGACAGTACAAAGCAAAACAATATACTAAGCTGCGGAGCAAGCTTTTTTTGGCACCTTGTTTTGTTCTTGTCCAAGAGAAAATACATTTGTATTTGTACTGCTATTTTATGATTTGAGGGGAATTACTTTGCTGTCTTTGAATTCTTCAAGCTTCTGTAATAGAAAATAAGGTTGAAGTACATCTGTTGCTTTGAACAAAAAATATTGTCTCTTTCTAGCTTCCCTGAAATAAGGGTTATACCTGAGCCAGCTGTGAGAGAAATTATGCAGCTCATTTCACAAATGAATTGGTATCTAGCTGTTTCATTGGTCTGGGGGAAAAATACTTATGTTTCAGTCTCCTCAGTGGCATAGCAGCAAGCATCTAATTTTGCTGTGAGAAAAACTGTGTCGTCTTCATGTATCTCAGCTGAAACATGTTTAAGTTATGATTTTACTTTACTAGTTCAGTGTACTAAAAATGCCCAATTAGTGCAGTAGAACTGTATCTAGACAGACTATTTTTTTCCTGAAGCATAAACCTCACATATATGAAAGTAGTTAGTTGAATATCTATTGGAAAAATTTTTGGGAAGAAAGGTTTTACGGGATTTGTCGATATAATGATGTCAATACTTGCTTAAGCAGTTGATTTGGAAATGGAGCTCTTGCCTATCTTCAGTCTCCTCCCTTGCCTGAAAGGACTTACTTATATCTCCATTTCTCACCTCTCAGAAGAGGGCTATAGCTGTTAAATATCAGCGGACCATTCCACTTTTTCATCAAGAATAGAAATCCAACGTACAGGACAGAGTTGATATCTGACAATATGACACAGGCTGCGATCACCCTAGTTTTGACATGTTGAACTGTATAGTTCACACAGGGAAGATTTTAATGAGTCCTGCCTTTGGGATGTGCCTTTATTAATGGTCTTAGGTGCCTTTTAACCATTGTGTTTCCTATTAGAATGCTAGTGATATTTGGAATTGTATTAATGAGTAGGAACTCAGTTTAAAAAAAATAGTATAAGTTTTTGCAATAGCAGTTTAAATAATTTAAATTTGAAGAAAGGAAATAAGGAACATATAAATGGGAACCCCCCAAAAATATGACGTTAATCTTTACATTTGAGTTGAACAAGGTTTTTTGAGCTACCCTCAGTTTTTGGGAGGAGATCATAGGAAACAAGTGATGGGAAGTGTGATTCGCTTGCAAAAAGACTTGTTGAAGTAACACACCATGTTGACATATGTAGTAAGAGACTCTTGGTATGTAAGGTGCTCCCAATGCAAATGAATTTTAGTTAATTTTAGTCTTACTTACCAGATTGGAGTGGTTGTCAGGAGGGAGGATATTTTCTCTATGCTCTTGATGACATAGTGCTGGCTAATGGACTTCAGAGCAGACCTTACAATAAGAAATTTTGGTATTTTCCTGTGTGTCTCCATAGCACAGTGATGGATGAGTGGTACTTGGAAATCATTTTCCTAGTTGCTTAGCTGTCACCTCTCAGAGTTTCTAAGTAAGGGTCAGAGGAGGCATTTTTCTTGGAAGTTTGAATCATCTGAAGTGGATGCAGTAGACTAGAGGGCCAGAAGTATGGCCTTAATGTGCAACTCAGCTGGACTTTTGAATGTTGTTTTTCCAAGAGGTCTTTATAGTGAAGTAGTGGCTTAAGTAATGTGTTTCTGTGGTAGCACTATCCTTATGTAAATTGCAGTCATTGTTTTATTATCCAAAACCAAGGTACTGCTTTCAGATATTGTAGATACTATTTGATTACTGAACAGACACTTAGTGCCTTTTGAGTACAGTTGATATGCATCCTTTAGCCTGCTTTTTCTTGTGATCATGTACTTCTGTTGTTTGTTACCCCTTGGTTAGTGTGCTTTGATCATGCTGTCAAATTACTCAGTCTTCAGAATATAAGAATAAACAGGTTCTAGTTTGTGTTTATCTGTCGAACTTGACAGTTCTGCTTTTTCTCCTTCCTGGAAAAAAAATACACCCTACTTGATACTGGAATGCCTGTTTTGTCATGAGCCATCGTTTAGGTTTGTAGAACAGTCAGCTAGCAACTGCTGTAGGCTTGTCATGGAATTTGTGCATTATTTTTTAATGCTTTAGGTTTGCAAGCAGATGAAATGTTACCAAATATTATAGAGCTATGTGAAGCTTGACACGTTTAAGTGTAACTCAGCAGAGTGGTTTGCAAATCAAAAGTACTCTCAGCACAAGTTTGACTATAGATAGTATTGAATATAGTTTCCTTTCTCTTAGCATCCTGTTGAGGATTCAAGAACCACTGTCTTTTCCAGCCAAAGCAGGGTCAGCTTGTTACCAGGACACCGTTGTTTAGCAATCCGGGCTGGCTCTTCAGAAATGGAAGTTACTGAATGACTCGATTCCACTCTTTGGAAGATGATCATAACGTACCAAAAAAAGATGTATGACCAGGAAAAAGAATCTCTTGAATATGATGTGATAAATGAACTGTTCTCAAGTGTGGCTTGTCACCTGATGCTGAATTCCAGTCGAGACTCTAGTGGGAGGGAACCAGGAATGCCTGGTTCTGTCCTTGATGTCTTACGTCTTCATTTATATGCTGAGATGCTCTTCTGTGCTTTTCTGCAACGTGACCCTCTGTGCCATAAAGCAGTGTAAGCTTTGTTGTTGTTCTGTGGATTCAGTTTTCTGTTTCAATGTCTCACCAAACTGAGTGACTGAGAGCTGCTTCTGTCACTCCTGTTTATGTGGTTGCCTCTGCTTAGCTGGGAGCCCTATTCCCTCCATGCCTCACAGGACCTTTAAGGTGTACAAGTATTTTTAAAATCAAAACCATCTTAGTACTATCAGGATGAAAAAGTTACTGCATATGCCCAATGGCTGAAATCTTTAATCCACTGATGCTTTAGTTCTCCAAAGGAGCCCTGGATCTCACTGGTTGTGCTACAGGCTGGCCGCTGACCACCTCTTCTCTAAGAACTGACAGAAGGTTGGTGGGACCACATCAAAGGTTTAAACCAAAACTCAAGCCAATGAGGTGAATCTTGTAAAATTCAAATGAATTAAAACCCACCCAAACAAAAATGTAGATGTTCTTTAGCTTGATGTGACCTTACATCTTTGTTATGTGGGCTGTCTCTTTTCCTTTGCCGCCAGCTGTCTGGAGGAGAGCGGCTAGCTGTGCCTTTGTAGCCTATTTCTCACTCACAGTTTGATCATTGCTTAACGGAGGCTGAGGTGGTTGCTGCTCCAGTCTCTGCCCAGGCAGCCTGTGGCAAGACGGGAGATGTGAAAGTTGCTTTTGGGACAGGGACTGTCTGTGTGAGAATGCACTACCCTCTGCTTTTCTGTCATTTTGGGGGACTTTTCTGGTGTGTGTTGGAGGCTGTGGTCACAGGCTACCTTTTTAGGTTGACTGTAGTAAAGCGGTAGGAGAAACAAGTCAGGCACAGGCCAGGCAAGGTCCTGAAACTTAGGATCCAGTGCCTGTGGTGGGCAAGATTGCAAACACTGTCAGAGAGGGAGTTTTGATCACCGGATCTACTACAGACAGGAAAACCATCATTGCCAAAGTTAACGAGGGAGCCTAATGGTGGGGCTGAGAGATCCGAAGTAAGCTGAACTAGCAAAGCTTTGTTCCCAGGATTCCTGTCTGTCACGTACTTGCAGCGTTGCTGGCTGTTACATGCACCACTGAACTTTGGGGGGTGGTTCTCCTCCAGTGTAAGGACAAGGTTACCACTTATATAACAATTGCAAAGTATAGTGGAAATTGACTGAAAATCTATACTGTAGCCTGTTTACATTCCTCTACCATGATTATTTAATAAGCTCTTTCTAAAGGAGGACTGTATTTGTTCACTAGTAATCAATAGTTTCATATTATTCTGGAAGGGCAGTCAGGACACATGAATTGTGTGTATTAACTTTTCTGTTGGTGCATAGGGCTTGCAGTTACTTATCAGTGCAATTTCTTAAAAATATAGTGCAATTTCATATTAAAAATAGTATGTCTAACGGGAAAGAGAACAGAAGAGAAATATTATAGATTTAATTCTTGTCCTGTTTCATGCCCCATTAAACAAAATTAAGATGCTTATGTTTTTTGCTAGTGCAGGTCAAGATATGACTTCTTACAGTTAGTCTAACAGAATGATTTTCTTTTTTAAATAAAAATTACCTTCTCTGAATATGTTCAGGGAAAACAGCTAATTGAGACCAGAATAAACTGCCTTCAGAGCTAAACAAAATTGTGTACTCTAAGCAAATCCTTGTAAGTTAGATTGCTAGAGCTTTCTAAATTGCTCTGACATGCAGGAGGTATTGAAGACAACTGTGTAGATGTGTAGAAGAGCTGACCTTGTGGTAAGAATGAGAAGTCAGTGTGTAGCCATGATTGCGATGAGATCCGACACTCGTTCCAGTGAGGGAGATTGTTACTTTTTTGTTTGCTCCTTATAAATCAATTCATCTTTTCCTGTCTTGTATTTCCCAATATATATTTTGACAATCTGAGAAATCTATGTGAAGAATCTCTCTGTCCGTACAGGTAGCCATGTGGAGTTCCAGTCTCTTATTGGGAACTTTGCATGTATATCTATGAAGAGTGGGAGGTGGTGTTACCAAATTAATCACTCAAGAATATGTTAAATAAACCTACAAACCTAGTTTTATATAGTGCCGTCCAAGATAGCAGTTGACACATTTTTGTATTTGAGAAAAAACATATAATTTTTTTGTTTTGTTTATATCGTTTTTTCTATTGTTTTTTTTGCAGCGTTGCTTGGCGTTCTTGTGCTGCTGTCTGAGGGGGGGGGAAAAAGAGTCTAAAATACACAAAAGACAAAATTGCAAAGAAAAGTAGTGTTCTTTTCTTAGATGGATATGTGAGTCTTTCCTCAAGTCTGAAATAGAAGTACAAGCTCTCAGGCATGAATGTTGGGAACACTTACTGATAGCTGAACTGGATCACGGTAACGTGCAAAATAATTTGAGGGAGAAAATTGCTGATAATTGCAGTACAGAGACAGTGTTGGTAAAGGTAATCAGTCCCTATGTTGGTGAAGAGAAAGAGGCAGCAGTTACCACCTGGAAGACTTTGGAAAGTTACCTGTTGATGAGGAAAAACAGACACCACATATTAGCTACTGAAAAATCATGGCCATCAGGGATTATGCATCTTATTACTTAAAAGATATTTTATAGGTCTTGACATCATTAAAGCTAGAGAAAGGCGATCTATTCAAAATAGTTTTTTACAAGGCTTATGAAAATGGAATCAAACCCTTGTTTTGACCTACTTCGTATAATTGCCAATAGATGTTGTGTGTGTTTTAAAAATCTGAACAAATTTTGCTTGCCTTAGTATACCCAGCAAGGATAGATAATATGCAAAATACTTCTAAATTACAAAGACTAGGAGGACTTAATTGCTGTTCGCTCTGTTAAATGGTCCTGAAACCATCTCATACAGCCTGCACTCATAACCTATGGATACATTTGTAATAATTCCATAATCAACTTGTTGGAAATAAAATATTCATGGCTGTTGTGTAGGAAGAGTAAGTTTGGACTGTTAGATACCTGAGACATCTGGAAGCACCATGAATTTTGTGGTGAAAAACGTTCTCGGTGAAACATCTGAGGCTTATTCCCCTGTCTAAACCCAAGTAACCTGAAAACTGTTTGAAGCATTTATTTAAATGTAAAAGCTAGCAGGACATTTGCTCTACTAGTGAAGAGCAATGAGATGCTTCAGAAAAAAAGGATACAAGAACCCCAGCCTGAAATAGTCTTGCTATGGAAATTAAAGGATCATTTTCAAAAAAGGAGGAAAGTGTAGGAATGTCTTCTCATACACATAGTTGCTCTTTGCACTGAAGTGACACTCAGAAAATGTTTTCTGGTACCTTTTTCCTTTTTTTTTTTTTTGTGGAGGACAAGAGTGTATTTTTAATTTCTTACTTTGAACCTTCTTCATGCATGACAAAGGTGCATTCCTCTCCTGGTTTAGGATAATTGAGTCAGCTATTCCTTGCCTGGCCAAGCTGAA
The DNA here is from genome assembly GCA_013396935.1 of Baryphthengus martii. Classification (NCBI taxonomy): domain Eukaryota; kingdom Metazoa; phylum Chordata; class Aves; order Coraciiformes; family Momotidae; genus Baryphthengus; species Baryphthengus martii. The sequence continues at coordinate 170,322 of VWZK01000506.1, forward strand.
CAACCATAGCTGTTGTTTTCTTTTTAATTGGTCTTCACAATGGCTTTTAGATCATCAGAAACTTCCTACTACTTAGCTTGTCAGCAGTTTTCCAATCTGTGGATCTTTATTGTTGGCTTGTGTCTTGTTTGGTTTTTTTTTTTCCTTTGGACCACTGCCAGGATGGGCTTCAATATTGCCTCTTTCCTTTTTTTTTTTTTTTAAAGTTTATTTTTTGCTCCGGGAAGTGAAAGCTCAGCCAGAAGATCTGGAGGCAGGAGAAGCTGAGAGTCTCCATGAGCACAGGGATGCCCCAGTGTTTCCATGTACCAGCCAGCTACAACAACAAAGTGCCTGAAGAGAATTTTAAAACTCTTTCCTCTTTCATGGACTGCCTTTTGAATATGTACCCAATACTCAGACCCTTTTTAAATAAAGCAGGTTTAGTTTATCAACAGGAGGTATTTTGAGCTCTAAAAAATGAACAAAAGGTTTGGGTCTTTTTGCACGTTGAAGGGACCTGTTTCTTATTTCACTGACACACTGTTGGAGAAGATGACATCATCCCTGCAGAGCCGATAAAGTTACACCGGTGTCTACATTGTGAGGTTAGAATGGCACTGAAGGCCTCGATGCTTGGCAAACTGCAACTGTTTTTATGCTATTTTTTTAAAAAAAATTATTTATGTAAGGATTTTACCTCCATCCTTTCACTGTGTAGTATAAGCCAGCAGCTTCACCAAGCCAAGATACTCTTCTCATTGTAAGAGTTGCTTTCAAATTAATTGGCAAACAAAAGTACCATGAATAAAACAGAGCTTTGTGCTTCGTATTTCAGAGTTTTTGATTGTAGCTCACTCTCACTTGAGTGTGTGAGCTATGTGAGACATTTGCCTGTAGTGAATGAAACTGGAAGGATGAATTGCTACAGCTCTGAGGTAAAGCTCAGTTGTGGTTTTGTAGGGTAATAGCAGCTAAGCTCATACTGAAAATAAATTAGTTCTTGCTCTAATTCATAGTAAAATCAATACTGGACAGAGTGAATAATGGCTGGTGGTTTTTTTTTCCTGGAATGTGGTGTTTACTTGTTTCTATGTTTTAGGGCTGTGCTACTGTTTGTTTTTTGTTTGTTTTGTTTTTAGTGGAGAGAGTATCATGATTAAAGAGAGAATATGGAAAGTGAGAAACATACCTGTCTCTCCTGTTGCTCAAAGTGCATGCTCTTCTTAGCAGGAGGAGGATTATTACTTTTTTTTTTTTTTGAACCAGATACTTTGATATTAAAGCTACTTTGTGGAAGGGAAAAGGATTTTATTCTTTGTTTTTAGTTAACATACTGCTTTTTCTAGCATAAGGTAGCATTTAATTAGCTCTTGTGTCAAAAGAAAGTGTATACTTTTGTTTCCAGACTTTTGAGAATGCGGAAAGTACCAAAAGGCTGTGTTTGGAGAGGAGGGAAGGGTTTGTGACAAATGCCTTGATAGAAGGCTTGAGAGAACATTTGCTCTTTTTGAATGTGCCAAAAACTTGCTATTTGACTGTGGGTTAACCACCTTAGGGTTGATTCTACTGTGGGAAGTGTGACTTCCCGCTGCTTTAAATTTACCCCTAGCTTTTTGTTCCAAGCTGCAAGTATTGGCCATGTTTCTTCATGTGAAAACCTTTAAACTCTTTTTCAACTTCTAGTATTAAAGGTGAGTGTCTCCCCTACATGTAGCCACATTCTCTTCATAAACCACATCCGCATTCTCATTCAACTCAAAACCATAAAGTGTGCTTATCATGTTTTGGGAAGTCCCTAGTTTTGTGAGGCACCTCACAAGACTAGGGACTTCCCAAAACATGTTGATTTGCCATATTCTTGCACCTTCTGGGAAATACCTAACTAACTAGTCGATACAGCTTCAGGACATATGCGTATGTGGTGGTGTATTCCCAATTATTTTGATACAGGCAGCTATGAGGAGTGCTTGAATTCAACCAAATGGTTATCAAGGCTTATCTATGGTACAAAATGTTACACCAATTAATTTGGAGAGCTGTGTGCAGTCTAGCACAGCTCCTTAGAGCATACTCCTAAGGGCCAAATCCCCCCCCACAATGCACTGAATAATCTCTAAAATTATTTTGACAGCTTAGTCTTCAATATATGTCCAAATTGTCTTCCACTTCCTAATTTTCAGATATCTAAACATTCATTCTTGGGTAGTACATTGGCTTTGGTGGCAAATCAGCATCTGACACTTCCAACCAGCTGCTCCTGGGCTATTTTTACAGCTTAGTGCCCAGCTGCATTGAAGGGAAGCCATTTACCAAAAGATAGATTTTAACATGGATCATTTTGACAAGCAACCACAAGAAAGTTGTTGCAACTACTGGACAGAGGACTGGAGTACATACATGAGACTATTTGCTCTAAAGTTGGAAAGTATCAGCTTGTCTGACAGTGGCATTTAGGTACATAAAGGTGCCAGGTATGTTTGATCTTGTAGGTGTCTGTGAGCAATCCCAGGTTTTTTTTCTGCAGGCAAAGTCATTTGGAATGGACAAGCTAGACCTCTGTAAGCTTAATTAATCAAGTACTGCAGAAAATCATGTTAGATCTTGGTGGATTTGACCCATGTTACTTATCAAAACCACTATTTGTGGTTTATTCTTGTCATTCAACTGTTCTTAAAAACTGTTGGGAGCAAGCACTGAAAGCACGGGCCCCAAGGGGATTGCTTTATAGGGGCTTCTATGCTTATAGCAAAGTACAGGTACTTTTGTGCGTAGAAGAAAGTGATAACTATGACTGCCAGCTACGGTAGCTAATACCTGATGGTTTAGAGGGATACTTGAGTACCACCCTAATGGACCAATTTAAATAATAGATATTGGATGGCTAATGTCTTGAAACAGCCATGGTTTATATGCTCTTCGTTATAAGAAATTAGCCTTTCTGTTCCTAGAGGTATTTAATTGCATTTGATCCCTGAGCTTTGAACGCTAATTATGAGCTTTATTGGCCCATTATGTACTGTACTTAAGGCTCACTTTTAAATAGCTTTTCATTTCCTTCATTTATTCCTCTAGTCATAAAAAGACTAAAAACATAATTGACTTATTTTTGTTCTTGAGTACCATGATCCTCTTTTCCCTTTTCCCAAACTAACTCAGTCTTCCTATTCTCTTACGACATTATCTAGTCCTTGCTGATAGCTTTTAAAGCCTGTCCACTGCCAAAGAAAATAGATCAGAAGTTTATTGCTCAAGCCATTTGTTTCTAGTTATTTTTACTCTATGCCCTTTGAAATGGTGTTTGGAGTGTAAGCAAGGAATAAATGCTGTTTAGATATGACTGGTAATGCTATGTTCATTCTTTCCTTACAAACTTATCTTTTACTTGTAACTGAATTGGAGAGTGTGAATTTTCTCTTTCAGTATTGGTCAGATGTGATCCTTATGCAGAGGTTCTCTTTTGTTTGCCTGTTCTAGTCTAGACAACTGTTTTAAAGCTACAGGTTGAAACTACTTGGCAGATAAACAAGGAAGAAATGAATGATTTTAAAAAATAATTAAAATGATGGAGCATAAGTGCTAAATAAATTCTGCTCAACGGTAGAAAAATCTGACTTTAGATCCCTCGTGCTTTTATAAAATCTGGAAGTAGTAGTTAAGAAGAGAAATTAGCAGGGTATATGTTTTTTCACTTTTTTTCAGTGTTCTTGTATTGAGTTTCATTCTCTTAACCTCTTTAATCATGCTTTTTTAATGATTTCCCAATTGATGTTTGGTTTTGAAACCATAAAGCCTTTAAGAGGCAGTGTAAATATTAGGAAGAATTCATTACTGTAATCATTAGAATATTCTTAGTAGACAATCTTTCATTTAAATCTCCAAGATTCAGGCTGTGACTGAAAAATGATTCTGTTGACAAGTGTACGACGTTCTCTTTGCTAATCCTGCCTTGCTTTATTTTCTTTTGTATTCCACACAAACCCTTGGTGTCAGCATGTTTAGTGTATTTTCTTGTATCTTAACCTATGGGCTTGTGATAGTGTTTTGGTGTGTCGTGGGGAATTTTTTAGCTTTCGAATAACTAACAAGAAGCCTCTGAGTCAAGTTTTGGTTGTAACAAAAGACAGTTTACCCTGGGCTTCTTGTTTCTTTTACTGACTCTGTCTGTGACTCTCATCAACTCCAAATTTCTCCTGGTTTGGCCCTCAAAAGTGTGAATTTTGCCAGAAATGCAGTAATTTCAGAACTACTACCCACTCCTCTCACTCCGAAGCTGTCTTGTTTCCCCCCAACCTCCTTGCTCCAGGTTTCCAAATGGCCTGGTAACTCATCTCTACTTTTTGTTTTCTGTGGTTTTGATTTCTGGTAGAGGAGGGATCACAGATATAAATAAACTCTCAAACACTGATTTTAAGTTCACTTTACCTCAGGACTGGCATTCCAGCTACATGATTTTTAAGAGAGTGCAGATGTGAGTCACATGGGTGGAAATGCAACTGTGTGTTAGGTCAGGGACGGGTATCTTACTTTTTGTAGTATATTGTTGAGTAGATACATTTAGGCCCTGTGTCAATGAAACCACCAGTGCTGAAGATGGATTGCATTTCTTGCTGCCTGTGTCTCTGTGAATGGTGTGGGTGGTTCTGCAGGAGTCCAGTGTTTTAGTTTTGTGATAGGGTAGTGAGCAACCTGCAGTGGAACAATCTGTATTTTTTAACAGTTCAAGCAAGATGGAGAGAAGATACTAATAGAAAGCTTGCTCTCAGGGAGATACCTTAAGAATAAAAGGCTGCAAGTAATAGGTTCATGCTGCTACATCACTTCAGAAATATTTTTCGATTAAGTATTTAGCAGTTTTCAGCTCAACAGAAGAAGCCTGATGGAATTGTTTGCCACCACCTAAGAATGAGTTTTTGCTTTCCTGGACATCTGCTTGCTTTCTTTTAAAAGAGTGATTTCTGAGGTTTTAGCTCGGTGTTTTTCCTACACACATATATGCACTCTCTGAACAAAAGATTCCTCAGATGATAAACTCCATTGAAGCTAATCCTTTCCCTCCTCCTTTCCCTTTTCTTGACCTATCTCCTCCTTAGAGATTATTTCCATTTCCTTGGATACCTTCACAGTAATTCCAGCCAAGTGGTAATGAGAGAGTGTCAGCTGTAGGCATCCCCTGTGTATCAGCCAAAAAGTTGTATATACTTCCAAATAAAGGGTCCTGTTCTTATGACCACTGTCCTTTCTGTTCAGTTGAAGATGTACCTAACCATGAAGGTGAGAAGAACAAGCACTTTGTTGTCTTTAACTAGGAAAAGCTGAACACGGGTGGGGAAAGGGAATGGAAAAATCTAGGTGCCAAAAAGTTAATGACAGGATGCAGAGGTTAGGTTATTCTCATCCTGTAGGTTCATTGTGGTTACTGTGAGAAACCTAGAAAATGCAGTAGGTTGGTTTTGTTTTGTTTTTTGTTAAAGAACTGGAGAGTCTTCGGTCTAAAAATTGTGGATCCACAGTGATCTAGACAAATTGACTTTGCTGAGTTCCACGGTTGGCTTTTTGGTTTGCATGTCATATCAAATTTAACTGAAAATATTTAAATTAGGTGGGGTAGGATGTGTGTGTGTTCCCCATGCAGTATGAGATTCTGCATAGTTTTAATGCAGAAGTTCAATTATTTTTTTTTTTATGTTTTCAGTTAGCTTTTTAAGATTTATATTAAACATTGCAGTAACCCGTATCTCTAGGTGAATTTATTTGGTTTTCTTTTTCCATATTGTTGATATTTTGAGCACTGCATGTGCTTTCTAACAATGCCTGTGTGGCTGCTATTGGAAGCCGCAGTGTCATGTTTGGACACAGATATTCTAGTAAACTCTAAATTGCTCCCTGTGGAGCACTGTGTTAAAGGGAATCATGGAGCAAAAAGTCAGTGACATTATTGTCTAGGAATAGCAACAGGTAGGCATCTACACGTTATGTTTTCCCTGTGGTGTGTTGCCTGTATTTCAGGGCCCTCTGAAAGAGCAGCTTCAGAATTTTGAACTCTGAACTTCCTTCTGTTATTCTTAAGCCAAACCCATAATATTAATATAACAGCTTTCTGAGTTTGTTTTCAGTGTCTTTGTTATTTCAGCAGAATATTTTTATTGGCAGTGTATTGTTCCAGTGGCTCTGGAGGATCTAATGTGGCATTAATGGTTTCACTTCGTGCACTGTATTACCTGACCCCAGGAGTATTTTGTGGCGTCTACCCCGCCAGAGATAAAAGCTGCTGCTTCAGACTAGGAGTGCAGGCTATGTTCAAAATTCCAGCATTTTCGTATCAGAGTAGCGATTTCTTTTAAAGTAACTGTGCTCTGATGGCCCTACACCCAATTGAGCAAACCTTCAGACTGTACTTGGTGTGTAGGCACCACTCCAGCAGTGCAACTGCACGTGAGCTCCACAAAGCATACAAAGTTTATGAAGTAGTCTGACGATGGCACTTGTTGTGGTAAAAATAAGCCAGAGGTGCATTAGCATTAATAACTACTCCCACACGCTATGCTAATCACTCCTGAGGAGCTGCAAAATTCGGCAATGGTGGTGTACATGCTGAACTACTACTTAGAATGTAAAGTCGCATATCTAGCAAATCAGATGGATTGGTTGTTTTTCATTTCTGTTTCCCTTTCTTCAACCTCTAAAGAAGTATGGAAGAGTGAGTTTTGAAGAGTTCAGAAATTTTACTGACTTCTGTGAGTGTAGATAACTGAACGTGGCACAGATGCCTTCTCCATCAACAGCCTTCTATAAAGAGCATGTGCCTGACTTTACTTTTAAAACTCGGACCTCACGAGAGTATTTGCTTTATTGCTATTTTTAAAGAATTTTTGTGAAAATTCTTTGCGTTACAAAACCGCATTTAACAAGAAAACCATGGGGAGGAGGAGTATAGTTTTGTTTGAAGCAATTGCAATGGAGCTACTTGGAGCATAGGGAGTTTTAGATCAAGATAGAGTGAGTGTGTGTTGGGCTGCTGTCATACCTGAAGATGAGAGCGGTTTTTAGAGTACACTATTAATTTTAAGCACTTATATTTGGCTTGCAAGCAAGTAATCTATATGTCTTTAATCTTGTTCATGTCAGGCTTTTTGCTTGAGATGGGTCTTGTGGCATCACTGGGCTAGATGCTTTGGTATTTATCCATCATTTTGTCCAAAATAATGATGGTTGGAACATGTGTCGCCATCGCACAGGCTGTGCAGCATCTACTCACATGAGAAGGGAAATACTGAGGTCCCTGGTGAGAGGAGAGTTGGTGGTGGCTTTGAAGCCAAATGATTATTCTGGTGGGTTGACTGTGGCCTGTGCGATGCAGTTAGACTATCCCTATTTTTCATTACTCTGATAACTAATGGTGATGGCAGTCCTGTTACATTTGAAAGGGCCAGCTGTGTGCTGGTGCAACTTGCATTTGCAGATCTGGAACTCTGAAAATCTTAAAAGCATTTAGATATGAGGCTTTCTGAATATAACATGGCCATTCTCAGTTTGAACTTGGCCTTAGATGGGAAAGTATTAAATATTTATTTGCACAAATCGTTCTTTGTCGTTTGCTTAGAAATATGGAACATTTGGGCTGGTAATCAGGTTTGATTTTGTTGTGCTTTTTTTCCCCTTTTTTTTCCCCTGAGTAGACTTGGTTTTGGTAAAAAAGGTAGGAGACAGCAATGCGGGGAGAAAACATGGCATTTGTTGGCCTTGGTAACAGGATCACAGTTGCACTAGAAACAGCTGAACCAGAAGGGAACATGTTTAAAAAATGATATAGCTGGAGTGTGCAAATGTGCCAGGCTTGTGATGTGTAAAGCAAAGCAAGGCTTCGGATTTAGAAAGGAAAAACTGAGCATAAAGAAACTTTGCTTTTTATCAACCTTCCTCTGCAAAGCATCCTGTAAGTGAATACGGAGCAAGCCAACACTAATGAGAACAATTACCACCCAATAATGTTTAAATGAAAGATGAGCTAAGACATTTGAGTAAGATAAGGATTTTCCCAGTCTGTGCCAGAAGCTAGAATTGAAGAGGGTTTTTTATTTCTGCAGCTTGATGCTGGATTATTTGCGTCTTTCCTTCTGTCTCTTTTATTCCCCTTCCCTGTGGTTTTGGAATCAACCAAATGAGCAAAATAATCTGTTCAGCAGCGACAGCTGGAATTACTGGAAATCTGATGAAAGTTGGTTGTACTTCCAGGTACTAGTGGCTGCGAAGTCAAGTGGTTCTGGTGATTTGTAGTAACACTGGTAAACAAGTGTATCCCATATCATGATGTAGCATCCTTCTTCCTTTGAATGTGATCCTTAGTCATTATCTGAAGTGAAATTTTGAGCAATGCCTACCTTTATTTAATGGGAAGATAAAATCATGAGGATGTTTGACTCTCTTCTTGCATACAGTGTCTGCTGACTTGGTAACACCACCTTGGTGTTTAGGAGAGGCTTGTTCAAAATACATTCTTCTGGATTCTCAGGGTGTTAGAGCATTTCTCCATGACTGTTTGTTGAAAAAATAGAAAAAAATATTTGAAGGGACTGGCAAGAGAGATTTTAGAACAAATGGGTTTGTAAGTTTATGAAAAGATTTTGGGGAATCTGACCTTGTGGCAGTAGTATAAATGAGATATCCAGTTTAATAACAACTAAGTGCAGATCTAAATTTTGAGACCAGTAAGGAATACTGAAGAGTTAAACAGAATTGTGAAGAACCAAGTGAAATAAATGGAATTAATTTCTAAAAAAGCTGAATAGCAGTCTCATTCATGATTATGTTAAACAGCTCAGTTAATTGCTCTTTGAAAGACTGTCTTTATGAATTCTGCCTTTTGATTGTCCTAAGAGGAGATGGTTATTAATAAAGATTTTAGTGTGAGTTATGATCAATGGCAAGAGTATGTCATGAATGAACTAGATGGGGCCATTTGTGAGAGTCTCCAGAGAGGGAGAAGTGATGCATAGCAGATAAACATGGGATTAACACTGAGCCAGTGGAGACACCAGCGTCTTCAATTGTTACTAATAAGCACTAATGAGTGAACATCAGCCATCCTTTGTGTTGAAAAAAGCAGACAATTTACTAATTAAAAATAATCTATAAGGTGGCTTCTCTCTTTGTATTCTGCCTGTAAAATATGTGTACAAGTAAAGCTTGGAGGCAAGTTGTCAAAGTGATCCTATCTATTTAAGAAGCATTTTAAAGTTCATTGCATTAGTGTTTATGCTGCTTTTACAAGTCTTGTTTTGCTCTCTTCCCTCTCTGTGCATACACGTGCAAGAGAAGAAAAAATGTTTTTTGGCAAGACTCGATGTTAAGCAATGGAAATGAGATATTGCCATTTTTCCCATTACTCTCACTCCTATTAATGGGTACAGTGTACACGACTTTAAAACCTGAGTGCTATATTCACTGAAACTATTGAGATGAGATGAATATAGGTAGAATATACTATTCTTCCTTATTTTGTTCATGAAGTACTTCCCATTCTCATCTGTTTTATGTACTAAAGTTGTAAGATATTAGTAAAGCACTGTTTCTTTTCCCTAATTATGCAGTATAATTAGAAATTGTGGGTCAATCTCCTAATCTCCATAGTGATGGCAGCACATTTATCTAATTAGTAGTTTGGCTTTTGGCATTACTTTGAATAAATTAGCATTTCATTAGATATCCTGGGCTACTGGGAAAAAGTTTCCCAGAATAGTATTAAGTCTTTCTTCTCTAAAGAGTTTATTTTAGCTTAGCGTCAGTTAATAATATCCTTTGTAACTGGAAAGATACAAACTAGTAATACTGTTGTTACTCTTAATGTCAGAGGACTGTGCTTGGAAGTTCTTTGCTTTCTTTAATCCCAAGGAATCCGAGTAAAAAAAATGTCACTGTATTTGATAATTTTTTTTTTCTTTAAAAAAAAAAGAGGAAAGAAAACAAAAAATGGAACAATTTTGAAATACGACTTAACCTCCTCCCTCTACCCTTTCCCTTTCTCCAGAGGATAAACTTTTCTTTCGGCTTGCAAACAGCGCAGATCATAGTGGTGTGGGCGAACTCCAGTCATGCTCCATCACTTGCTAACTATAAATGAGCTCTTTTGCAGGATTTCCAATGCAGTTAATCCAGAATAATCAAAGATTTTTCTTGCATATAGAAATCAATGATAGGAAACTGAGTGATCAAGTTTTGGTATTGACTGTGTCAGATAAGTGTGGCTGCTTACTGTACTTTCCTGAACAGGTATTGGGAGCTACAAGTTTGATGGGAAGTTAAGAGGCAATTCATCAAAGATGGAGCCTCATTGATTTTCTTTTAGTGTTAGAAAGAGGAGAAAGAAATGGATGTGATAAAGGGGTGTAATTTCCTTTCTTTGAGTCATTGGCTGTTCAAGACCCTTACCCCTTCAAAGAGTCATTGGCTGTCACCTCTGCGAGAAAAATGGTGCAAAGTATGGCGTTAAATATTATCCTCTTCCCAAAGTGGCCTCTGCAGCAGAGATGTACAGTAACACCACCGTTATTAGAGTTGCCTTTTGGTAGGTATTTTCACCTGCCCTGTGGTAAATGTTTTCTTGTTTCCCTGCACTGGGAAGGTGATCTTCCTCATTTCTTGTGATTTGATGCTAGGCTACCTCGTGGTGAGAGAGGAGCTCACATTACTTTCTACCTCTTCCCTCCGGCTTCCCGCTTGATCCAATAATTACTTTGTATTCCTGTGTAAGGAGTCAGAGTTTTAGGGTGGATCTTCCTAGATTTTCTCCTGTGATGAATTCTCTGTGAAAAACCCAGAAAATTCCTTTTCTAACTTTGATCAAATCTGCCTTTTTTTTTTTTTTAACAATAGTTGTAAAAATTAATGGAAATCTTGAAGATGAGGGAAGACGGGATGGAAGTAAAGAGGGTTTGTTAGTTGCTCCCTCCCTCTTCAGCATCATTGCAGGCCGGTTCCTGCATTCAGATCTGATCCTTGGTTACCTCAGTACCTTTGTAGGAAGTAGGTGTGGGTATCCAGGCCTCCACCCAGGTGCATAGGAAGGTCTTCCCTGCAATCTTTGGGGCTGGTTAACACCTGGTCTTAAATTCTTCCTCATAGCTGGCATCAGTGTCTCACAAACCAGTTGCTGCTTCCTTCCACCTCCATCCAGAGGCCCAGAAACTAAATATACTGTGAGAACAGAGGACAGTAATTTGTATCCTAGATATACATTTAATTTAACTTCTTCCTAATAGGATTCTAAAGTTACTGTGATAAAACCCTCTGGTCTTCTATATGTTCAAATAAATTTCTCTGTTTGTTGATTGTGTTGATGTTGTTGTAACTAAACACAGTCTAGAGAACATGGACTGGGGATTGCATAAATTGCCAAACAGCATCCATTTTCTTATCCACTCCCGACATATGGTTTGTTTTAAGAACATCTTGTCTGGGGAGCCTGTTAGATTGGAAGGTGATTTTAGAGGTATGTTAGAGAGAATGGCTGCTATAATCTAACGACCTGAATTTTGTTCTACAGCTTGATGACTGCACTCTGCAATTGTCTCACAATGGTACCTATCTGGATCTAGAATCCACCCTAGCAGAACAAAGAGATGAACTGGAAGGCTTCCAGGAGGATGCTGGGTAAGTAAATGTTTAATAAATTTAGATAAATAAGCATATTTGTCAAGAAACCTTGAGGTTTCAGGAGTGTGTGTGGTTAGCTTGGTACATTCAGGTCAGCATAGCGACAGAAAAGAGAAAATTCTTTCCTTTATACACACATATATCTCCCCCTGTCTGTGATTAAGAATTGTATGACTTCTCTGTTTACATACACTCTTAATGGTTTCTATAAAAGATGGCATACTTCAAGAAATCTATCTATATAAATGTCTTGACTAGTGTGTATGTATATATATATACACACTATATATATAAATTTTTATAGTTCTTTGGAACTTGATAAATGAGAACGATCGGTTCTGAGAACTCTGAGATCTTTCTTATGTGGTAATAGTTGGTGTGGAAGACACTTTTTTTTTTTAATTCATGCTGGCACACATGGACAGCTATGACATAACTTTCCATAAACAATCTCTGAGAACCGAAAGTGAAAACCAAAGTTAGCATCAATGCATCTCTGTGTGAATGCATATATAAAATTTGCTTTTTTAGAAGAATTTTTGTTCTGGGCCATGTAGGTGATGGTCTTGTTTAAGATCTAAAATGAATGGACAGGCTAGAGTTATTTTTGCCTTGCTGGTTGCTATATTGGATTGGATAGTTATAATTAATTTTATGGGTGCACTTTGGCATGGACTTCACACACATGCGTAATGTAGCTGTGCTAGAAGGAAATTAACTGCATTCTGAATTGGTCAGGGCTTCTCAACACTAAAAGATGCAGCCCTTTTGCTTACACTGGTTTCTCTACTGTTCGTGATACCTGTCTTGTGTGTGTTTGTGGAATACTTCTTGCAAATTTAAACTCTGAAGATTATTTTATGTGAAGAACTTTAAATAGTATGTTATATACCTATGTGTGTATCTTTGTATGTCTTCTTCATACATACCAGTTTTGGGCATGTTTTTGTAACTGTTTCATGATAAAGAAACTGCTCTGTTAGAACAGAAATTATTTATAAGAGAGTTTGTCAATAAACAGAGTAGCCAGTACAGCTGAACTGAGCCTCCTTTTCCTATGCAATAGGAGTGGTGAGTCTGGAAGTAGACCTAGTCATCAGTTTTCTGCAGAAAAGAACAGCAAGTTCTTACTTTCACCTACCTTTATAATTAAAAGCAAGTAAGGTGAAGAAACAACTTTGTCTTTTGATAGCTTTTGTATTGGTATGCATGAGTGCATTAAGTAATTTATTTTATTTTTTCCCTTCCATTGATGTCTCAGTACTAATTCTAATAATTTAAACTTCATTGATTTTGATACCCCGGGATGCCATCACCAAGCAATTTGTCAAGTCAGTGACTGGTTGGTGCTTTTCCTGCCAGACTTTGCACTTGAAAAGGGAAGCTGCCTTCCACCTTGTTTTAATTTCTGCCTCCTTTTGTCACATAAAATCAATGATATGAATTGTTCCTGAATCGTGATTCTAATTTGTTCTATGGTGGCATCCTAAGAAAAAGAAAAACAAAACCCAAAACATGTAGAACTAACTGTGCTGCTTGGGATTGCTTGTCTACTGTGTGTTTTTGAGCTCAAAAATCAGGTTATGTTTTTGTGTACTCACATGCACAGGCCTCCTCTGTCGTGTGCAGTCTGTTGTCAACTGAGTAATTGCTTCTTGCAATGGCCCAGTAACATGGAATCCTCGAGGAGGTCCTGCATTCCTTTGCAAAGATGAGCAGGGAGATATGAAACTGGGTGTACTAAGGTGTATCACAAAAGCTTGGGCTACAAGTTATTATAATTATATTTTGAGATGAGATTTTTGAAACAAGACAGAGCACCTATTGGTCTATTGTTGTCATGTATGTAGCCCTCATCTTCACTGGTCTTTGCCCTACTCTCTGAAGCTTTTCCCTCTGGTAATTGTGGATCAGTAGGAAGTGCTGTGTTTTCGTGTTTCAACTGCCTGCCTTAGGTACAGCACCAGGACAGGCTGTGTTAGATGCTAGTATCATAGCTCTTGTGGCTCATCATTCACTGATGTCTTCTCACTACAGTCCTTCTACAGACCCAGCTTTACAATAAGTTATGCAAGAGAAGGTAGTTGGAAATGGCTGAAGTGGGTGAGAATGGAGGGAAGGAAGAATGAGAGGGGAACTGGGGAGTCAGTTGGTGAGTGAGGCACAGATGAACGCAAAAAGATGTATGTGCCTTACTGCAGAGGGAAGAGGGGATGATTTTCTGGGAGGGTGCTCCCCTCAGCCCGTCTTCTGAGGTGCCTGTAGGTGCAAGGAGTGTACTTCCATTGGATAATCCTAGTTTGTGTTTAACCTGCAGTGCAGGAGTTGTGCTTTAATTTGGCTTTCGTGAGGTTGAGAGTTCCATCTCCCCTACCTGCACATACCCAGTAACTTGCAGGTTGGAGCCCTGAAATCCTAGCGTTTTGCTCTGTTGTGGCGGGATGCAGGTCAGCAAAGTACAAAACCTTACATTTAGGAGTAATTGGCTAGAGCCCAAACAGATACTGGTCATGCAGAAAATGAGGAAAGGGGAACTCTTGACTTGTCAGCATATTGACAGGAAAGGATCTGACAGTTTGGGGAACTGTGAGCTGAAAGCAAATTGGTGATTATGATCCTGTGAAAAAGGTAATGGGCATCCTAGGATGTAAAGCAGGAGTTTAGCCAGTGAAATGCAATGAATTTGGTATCTTCAGTACCGATGAGGATTCAGCTGGATTTCTGCATCCCATTTTTGTCCGTGTTTTGTGAGAGAATAGAAAGAAGATAAACAGGAACAACCAGAACTTTAGAAATTTGTGCAATAGCTTTTCTGTGTGACTTAGTAGTATTGTCACTTCAGAGTAAATGCAACTTGTGTGATGCTATCCAGAAAGAAAGGAATGTTCTACGTATAGGCTAAGAAATGCAGTCAGTGATGTCTCCCTCCACCCCAGGTTTCTAGTAAACTACACTCCATTTTTGAGCCTTGCAGATCTGATCATCTTCCCTTGTAAAGACCAAGGGGCTGACCTGAAGTGCTCCTGAGCTGGAGCTGCTGGCTGCAGCCGTTGCGGGCTTAGCACCAGCCTGCTGTCTGGGAGGCACTGGCCAAAGAAACCACTTAGTCTCTCTCTTTCTCTGTGGGTCATTTCAAGGTCCTGCTCTTAATCTTCAAAGCTTTTAATTTTCTGAGATTAGGCTACCTCAGGACCTGCCATTCTGCCATTCCAAGGCCACTGTGCTCATCAGGGTCACTGAAGCTTACTGAACTCTGAATGATGGATTTAGTAGCTGGATATTCATGGCATTTTTAAAATTCTAGATCCTCAATGCTGTAAACCCCTATTAAGAGTGACCAGAATGTCCTGCAATTAATCTGGCTGCTTTCAGCATCATTTCCCAAATGTTCTTCTTTTCCCTGGCAAAACTATGAATATTTTTGTTTTTAAACACATTGCTGAAAGGACTCTTACAAATAAAAAAACCCAAAACACCAAACCTGCAGAAAACACTAACATGTTTCAAATTTTTATTTGTGTGAGAGTCTGCAGTTATCTGTTTTCTCTTGAAAAGACTGGATGAGTGTAGTGAAGAAAAAGAATTTTTTTCAACAGGAAAGAGGATGTCGGTGGTTAGACTGGAGGTTTATGATGTGTACCTCTAAAATATGGGTATAAGAAACACGTACAATTTCAAATGGATTCTCTTCTGTTACTGAACAGAATGAGAAGAAGCTTTTGGTAATTGCTATCCATGTCAACAGAATCTAAACTTCTTAGGGAAGGAGTAAAACCAACACACATAACCTCTTAGCCTATAGGGCTAACCCTGAGCAGAACATGGACTAGGATGGGACTGTCTTCCTGTGTCCACAGCTCTCACTGCTGCTGTTTGCACCTTTGGCAGTAGCTGTGGGGTTCAGGAGAATCAGATTGGTTTTATATGGTGAGGTTTTTTTTTCAGACAGTCAGGATGAACAGCTAGCCAAGCAACAAGACTGGCCCTACAGAACATGTCACGACCAGGAAGGAAATCAGTAAGAGCATATATGAAAAATGTGTTTCTTTTCAAGTCTGGCATGTATTCATCGGTTGGTTGTTGGTTGGTTTTATTTTTTTTCTTGCTCCCAACATAAGTTACTTGGTGGATACTTAATTGTGTAAGGAGGTAACTTGGAGGTAGTTTAGGTGGACTGGCTGTTTTCTTAAGGTGCCTGTGACATTCAGCGCTCTTTGTTTACTTGCAATTTTACAGAGCAAGCAAGAACTGTTAAGAAATTTATGTATTTAAATTACCATATAATTGCCCAGGTTCTTTTTATGGGCCTGTCTTAACAGGCCCTAATGTTAGCCCAGAAGGTAGCGGCATTTCTTTGGGCAGCATGCTGTGGACAACAGAGATTTCCTTGGGGAATACGTTTTTAAGACTTCTGTTCAGTAGAAAGATTGTTTTAAAGTACTCCTGACAAATCACTTCGGCACTAATGGTTTTACATTCCTTCTAGACACCCCATCCCAACACATGTTGACTGGGTGAATCTAGTTTAAGTTGGATGCCAGACCTTTTCCCTTTTTATGCTACTATTCATCCTGGGCTTGATACAAAATCTGTTGAAGGCAATGAAGTCTACCGTCTTTAATATTATTTTCCTGCTTATGTTCTATGTATTTTGCCTGCTTAGACTTTGCAATTAGCATAGCTGTGAGAATGAAAACTTGGTCACTTTTTTATTTGAGGAAGTTGGGGATACATTTGAGGTAACATTTTTAATTTTTTTTTTTCTAATAAAAATGCTGTAACGTTTCTTGAAGCAGTACTGTGAACCAGCAGATCCCATGCTCATTTTATACTGGTTTGAACAGAGTGTATTGTTGTTAGAAGATGCTCTCAACTTACAATTGTTTTCTCTCTGTGTTTTGTCTTAATGTTGTTTCCATAATATTTCTCAGTTCCAACAGCAAGAAAAATAAGGGAGATGCCCGTAGGAGATTGTCGTGGTGTTGCTGTAAACAGTAGAGACTGTGACTGCTCATTGCAATGATTTACTCTCATGTTTTGAAAAATGCATTAGTCCACCTCAATATTTTGTTTTCTGTGACATTTAGTTATTACTCTGACCAAATGCTGAATCTGAAAAATGTGATGGATGGTCACAATAAAAACATGCAACAAAGGAAAAAAAACTCCAAACAAACCCCTCAAAAACCACCAAACCATAAAACTTAGCAAACCCCAACCAAACAAAAAACCCCAGTCAGGACAAGCTTATTTCTATCAAGAAGACTGAATTAGTTTAGGGAACAGATGAGATGTGGAAGCCTTTCTCGTGTTTTACTCAAAGTGCTCTTTTATATGTCGGTTTTCATCATTTGTACTTAGCCAGGTGCAAGGACCAGAAGGGCCCAGAACTGCAAAGGAACATGATGCTGTGAGGGGCTGAGTGGCAGAGTGACTCAAATAACACTGGTTTTGATCTTGGCTCTCCTAGGCCTTGAATAGCCTAGTGCCTTCCAAGATTTCCCGAAGTGGAACCCACCTGCTGTCTCTCATGATCTTTGGTTAGAGTCCAGATGTCTTCAGGCTGTGATATAACTGAGAGGTTACGGTAACTTTTGGACAATATAAGACTTTATAGTAGGTTAAGATGTTAAACCACATTTTGAAGTGAATGATTAGGTAAAACTTTACTGTGGCAGAATAAATGGACATAAATAAGTATTCAAATTAGTAATGATATACATTGTTTTTCTGGATGGCTAGAGTTGGTGCTTTTCAAATTCCCTCTCTCCCAAAGTTTGGCGGCAATAGTTATTATGACTCATATTTTCAAAACTTTATGCAACTTTTAACTTCTTTGTGTTTAATCTTAATAAGATATCTTTGTTTAGAAAAGAAAAAAATAATTAAAATGTTCAAATTAATCTTTAGGTGGAAGTGTACAAATTCATTGTCAGAATTATCTTGTGATATTCCTCGACAGCAAAATGAAATAAAATAGGTCCCATACACTTTCCTTGCTACAGTACAATAGGCAAGGCATCTCTGAGCATTCCAGAGCATATAGTCAAGAATAATTAAGTAAATGTACATGTATTTCATAGCACCTGATGAAAGACATCTGTGACTTTGAAGTACGATGGAGGCAATTAACACTTGAATGTTCCACCACGCAAATAGACCAGTTATGAGACAAGGATTTCTTGTCAGGGGATCTTCTTGACAAGATATCTTGTGAAAATGATGGTTGACAAATTAAGCTTTCCTATTAGTAGTAAAATACTACCACTTTTGTAGGTAAGGAATGAATACTGTTTTGTAAATGTAAAATGTATTTAGAAGGCAAGACTCTCAATAAATAATAGCAAACTTGAATACATGTTACTGCAGACCAAGGCTTGTTTTCTCATACTCTCAGCTTTAAAGCTGTCTTGATGGTGTGGAAGTAAATCTTTTCTGCGTATATGTAGGTCAAAGACTGCAAACCACTTTGCTTGCATCACAAGACACAAAATGCAAGACCTGTGTGAGCTTGTGGAAATAATTTATACGGTCACCTACTTCAGTGGGCTGGCCAGGAGGGAGCTGGAGTGCAGAAGTAAGTGCAGAAGCTGCAGTGATCGTATCTGCGGTGATTAGTTGAAGCCTGGAAATGTCAAGGAAGGATGCAGTCAGTGCACCTTAAAACTTCATTCTAGTCTGGATGGAGAAACTTCAGGCAAGTAGCCTACAAAAAAAAAAAAGATAAGATAGTACGCAGTCTTACTCTCATTGATGTCCTGACATATTTGGTTTTGCTCTTCTGCCAGTGCCCCCAGTCTTCTAAGTTATGCTGTGCTCCTTGCAGCTGAGAAGGAACCAACATCCATAGTGGTGCCTTCCTCAGCTTGGAGAAGGTCATGGCTCCATGAGCTCTTCCTCCTCTTTGAGGTTTTGGTTTTGGGGAAGCAGGAGCCTGGGGTTGGTGTATCTTGACTGGTGCAGGCTGTGGGCAGCTTCATCTTACCCTGTGCATCTGGAAGTAGTGTCAAAAGCACACACAGGCTTTTAAGGTATGGGACAACACCTGAAATCACAAGCACTAAAGTGTTCTGAGGCCTGGTTTTGTCCTGTGGGGAATTTTTGTGGGTGTGTGTGTTGGTTTTTTTTTTTTTGTGAGGGTGTTTTTCTATTGACTTTTTTCTTTTTGAGATCTCGAGTCATGATTTTATAGCTTATGGTTGTCAGTACCAAAACTGCTGCGTCTCCTTCTCCGTCACTTTTGCACCAGAGTTTACTCACAGGTCTCTGTTGTTGTACAAAGGTATCTGTGGAAATATTTGAAAATCTGCTATTTTTGAATGTTAGTGATTGCTGCTGGCAACTGAATGCAGTAAGAGTGCTTTTCTTCAAAAATGATTTCCATTGCAAAACATATTGTTCGTGAATAAAGACAGCTCTTGAAAAATGATTACTTGCCGACTGCAACATATATATTGCTTAACTCTCACCCAGCCCATTATGTACTAAATACAGTGCCAAACCAAAACGTGTGCGAATAATTCTTACAATCTTTCCTAGGACAACCTTTTTCAAAGATAGTCTAATTTGGCATTCAGGTTTACATGTGAAAATAGGTGAGGAGTCCAGTATTTCAGGGTGGAAACTTAAATAAAAACAGCTTAGAGAAACACCTAATGCCAGATGTTTTATTTAAAAACATTTAATTTTATTGGCATTGAAGCTCCTTAATAACTGAGTTTGCACTCTGCCCTCCTCATCAATGACAAGGTTAGAAACTAAGTGAGCAGCTCGCTGGGCTTGGAAATGTATTTCTCTTCAGTTCACGAAGAGGAGGTCCCTTCCTCTCCATAAACAGGGCTTCAGGTAGTGTCAGAAAGTGCCGTAGGTCTGCTCTGAACTCCAGTAAAACCATCGATCTAAGCATCCAAACCTTGAAAAGCCACAGCACCTCGTGCACCCACCGGCTGCAGATACAGCCTGCAAACCAGGGTAGCGTTGCAGCGGAACTGCCCGGAGCACGTGGGCAGCTGAGAGAGTTTGTGCTGGGTAATTAATAAAAGCTGTGAATTTATTACACTTCCTATCCTGTAGCAACTCTTGGTTTGTGTGCTCCTACCCTGCGGTAAATTCAAAGTAGATTTATCTGTAGCAAGCTCAGGCTCTGTTTATCCCGTGGGAATTCATCTGTCTATGTGCTTGGGGGTGTGTGTTTGTTTTACCACCGACTGAGCTACGGTAATAATCCGCTTCTGATAAAAATAAGTGTCTCCAATTTAACCTCTAGTTGTGAACTAACAGTTTAAACCGCTGCAAATCTGTGACTAGCTCTGGCTCGCTGGTAATGAAGCCTTGAAAACTCGTGACTTCTGCCAGGGTTAAGACCACAGCAGTGCAGCAATATAGTAATTTATTTCACATTTACTGCTCAGTAATTGTGCTTGCTAGCAAAAGCGTTGATGGCCCAGCAATAAATGCAAAGCCCATTTTCTAAATGGAATTTATATGGAGAAATAAGTAACCTGGGGGCAGTGTGTTGTGTATTAGAACTTGTACGTGGAGTTACAAAAGAGCCCTTGCCAAATATGATGCTGATGGAAAACTTCCAAAAAGCAGAAGGAGATGCAAGGAAATACGTTGATCACTGTAAAGTAGAATTTGTTTTTATGTCCTTAAATACACACATGCATGTTCTACTGTGAAGTAGAACAGTTTTAAGGTAATTTTTGCTGAATCTGGTTAAACTGATCACATCCTGAGAGAGAGCATAACTGACTAATTAAGCCAGTAGGACATTGCTTTGAAATGTGTTCTGTGTCACATTGGGTAATCTCTTCTTCAGGTTATCTTTTTAGTATCATCAATTAAATTAGGAAAATCATAAAAGATAGGGTTTTTTTCCAGAGAGTGTTAAAGAATGATTTCCAGAAGAAGTGAAATGTTTATGAAAATTTACTAAAATCTTTTTTTTACTAACTAATCCAGGGGTTATTTTTGTTTGGTTTATTTTGCTTTTTTTTAATTATAAAACAAATTAGAGCTCTTTTTTTGGTACAAGAAGTTGGAGTTAAGTGAGGTAGCAGGGTCTTTGTAAGAATGAAAATGATTATGCAGGTACTGTTTACTTCTGCTCTGCAACTACGGAACTGCTAGTGAAGTTGGTCTGGCACTTTGTTCTCCTAGAACTAAAACTGTGGGTCCCAAGATGTGGTTAGGAGCACCAGAGGGACCCTTTGCCTGAACTCATGGAAGTATCAAGTGACCCAACCTGGGGGAGATTAATTTGATTTAATTTCCTCCATGCCCTTGTCCTGTAGGCTCTCAGTTTTTCTGATTTTTTTTTTTCCAAAATCCTGATACATCAAGCCGTCTGTTTCTCCAAGTGTGAAGATGTTTTAAATGAAGATCCTTATGTAATGTAAACTTCAAAGTACAGGTGATAACAAATCTATACGACCAGAAGTTCTCCATTGTAAAGATTCCTGGTAGGAATGTGAAGCCAGAGTTTCAGAGCTACTGACAGCAGTGGGAAATATATAGCGTAAGAACTGGAAAGCATTGGTCAAGTGATGTATCATCACTGCAGTAGATCATGATGTGAGGTTGACAAGAAGTAAGGAAATGAGCCTTCTGGTTTTGTATTTTACCCAGAAGCAGTATTATTGATAAAATAGCACTTCTCATGCAAATCTCTTCACCATTTCCCAACTCAGAGTTTTCTCAATGCAAAAATATTAGGTGTATATTAACTGCTCATGTATCAGTGTTTCACTTAAATGACCTGCTAAAAGCCATTATACCAGGGTTGAGCTTTTGGAGTGGGAAGGGATGCAGCATTGTCCATGAATAAGGACAGCTCTTGAAAAACGGTGACTTGCTGACTATGAAGGCAGCAGTCAGCCCTCAAATATTTTAGGGACTATTAGAAGGTTATATGTGGAAATTCAGCCATTAGCAACTGAGAAGTAACCAACATGATGATTCAGAATGTAGGGGAAGGGAGTGGGATTCTGATTTTCCAGCTTCTGAGATTTGCTTGCGGAATGACTTGTAAAAACAATAAATGGAACAAATGTTTCCCCATTTTAATGTGCTGTGTTTTGCAGTGTGCAAAAGTGATTCACTGTCTGTTGGCAAAAATCATTGCCTTGTGGTGAGGGACACAGAAGACTCCACCCAGACCTTTATTGATAGATACGCAGAATACATTATTAATAAATAATTAAGCACTATTAATGTGGCTTATCGTGCATACTCGGTGAATCCCTTGAATTTTTCATTCAACCCTTTGAATGTCTCATTTTCTTCCCCTTTCTCCTTCCTATTTTATTTCAGTTTGAAAAGAGGAAGAAAAGGAAAGATGAAAACCTGGCCTGGCAGGTGGATGTAAAAACCCAGTACCTGGTGGTGCCAGTCTGCATATAGTCCTGGCAGTCTGCATGTAGTCCTTATCTGCACAGTCGCAGAGGCAAGGATGTGTCAGCCAGGGAACTCTTCCTCTGCTTGGTATTCACGTGTAACTTTTTGGGTGATATGGAGGTTGTTAGTAGCGAATGAGGCAATTGACTGTTAAATTCACATTGGCAAACACAAAACATAACAGTGGAATAATCCACAGGGGAAGAGACACATACAAGTCTCAGCATACTTTGTTCCTTTGTGTACTGCTGCTTACACTAATAATCTGCAAAATTTTGCCTGCTTAGTTTTTGTTTAGGTAATATGCTGTTGGGATTGTTTTGACCTGGATTAGTTAAGTTCTAATTATTTTAATTATTTTTTTAATTTTTTTTTTAAGAAGAGCTAGCAAGCATCTGAATAGTCTCTGTTTACTTATCTTTACCCACTCAATCAGTCAAATGATTGTTACTTCAGTAGATGTTTTATGGTCCAGGAATGTTCTGATTAAAACCACTATATTAAATAATTAGATGACTTGCAAGTATATTGCAAGAACAGGATGCAGACACATTCTGACCTCACACTAAGTTTTTAGGTGGAAAAACTAAGCTTTTAGGTGGAAAAGAAAGGCAAGTCCACTGACTTCATTTGAAGATGAATGTGTGTGTTTGCCTCCAAGTGACTGTCATGTTCCAGAAAGTGTTACTAGCAATGTCATCCATTTGAAGTGTATTGGAGGTGAATCTTGGCATTTAAAAGACTTTTGAAAAAAATCTGTTTTATTTCCTGAGCTCCTTTGTTTCCATTGTTCAATGAGAATAACATGAGTTTGAACATGACAGTTGGATTGTTGGATGATGATCTGTGAAGAACTTCAAAAAGGTTACTTATTTGGATAAGATTTTCAGATAACTTTCAGTGAGATTCTTAATTCTTCTCTTCATGCATGCGTGCACACTCCCTTTCAATTTGGCTTTTTCATGTTTTAAGTGTCACTTTTTTTGTGTATTTCTAGAATCTGCAGTTGAATGGAGAAGCATATTATATTGAAATTGCAGTCAAAGTGTATCTTAACAGCTTTGAAATCAAAGCCCCGAATTTATGTGGTCTGATTAAGAGCAAGTTAAGAAACACTTTCCTTTTGTGTATGTGGTGACTGGCACATCTTTTTCGGGGAAAACCTGATAGACTTAAATGGTGAACTCTGGGAAAAAATAAAGCATTTAACAAGGAACAATTTTTTTCCACTGCTGATGTGGAGTACCTTAAATGACAAAGTGACTGACTGTGAGGTACTACTCTATTGCAGAAGAAGTTTCCACTCCCTGAAAGATGTATGCAACTGCAAATGGAACTGAATGACTGCTGAAATGAAAATGTGAAAGCAAATTGCAAAAATAACGGACTTTAGAGTGTGTCTGTTGCCACACATTGGCTTCTGGTGGCGTGTCATTGTCCAAGTGTGTCTCATGGAAGTCAGTGGTTCCTTGAGCTTAGGGATTGTTGTTGGATGCTGTTCTCATTAAGCTACTCTTGGAAAAACTTGGTTGTGATTATTGGAGAAGGCTGATGGTCCACCAAGAAACCTGAGTGCTATGAGAGACTGTAACAAAATGTGAAGCGTGCGTTATGCATGTGTGCTTTGAAAGCTTTCCATTAGGAGCAGCATCTGTGTTAGACTTTCTTAATGGTTAGGTTCTTACATCAGGCAGAAGAAAATGCAGAATTGCTTAGGATCTGTTGTCAAGGCAGGCTGGCTTTAAATGCTGGCCAATTCTGAAAACAATTTCAATGTTACTAAGTTGAGGTTAGTTTTCATGCAGCCTATGCTCTCTTTGGGATAAACAAGCAACAGCCCGTGGCATTAGTTTAGCTTGTTTCAGTAACCTGTTGTGGTTGCTTTGTGAAGAGTGATGAAAATATCATCCGATTATTTCAAGAGAGGCTTGGGACAAGGTACGTGAATGCCTGGCAGCTGCTGTGGTCCCTGTTTGCAGGCAGAGGATGCAAGGCATAGGAGAAAATTACAAGCATTGATTAGCTGAGATCTGGCTTTTGCTGAGGCACATCGATGGCTCTGTGGCCTGGCCCTAGTTGATCACAACTGTGCAGTGAAGCTGTGGCAAGAGGGAGATTGAAAAGGGAGCCACCTTTGTCCCAGATGGAGATCCTAATCCCTGAGCTGTTTCGCTTTTGTTTCCATAGGAGAGATTTCTTCCTTTGCTCTCAGTACTAATGGAGAGGGAGAGGTTTAAGAATCTTTTCTTTTATTGTCTTTCAAACAATTCCAGTGCACCCTAGTAAGAATGTAACGGCCCTTGTGTAAGTGAGGTGGTATATCAAGGAGCGATGCCGGTATTGGTGTTTTAAATTTTTACCCTGTCAAAGATTCCTTGCTGCTTTTGCAAATCAAATACTCCAGAGGAGTCCTGGCACTCCTGTGGGAAGAGGCAGCTGTGAAAAATCCACAGAATGTGAGCACAGGCAAAGGTTGTGTCCAGTCAGAATGGTAGGAGGAGGATTGACGGGCAGAGAAGTCGGTCCTGAACCTGGAACTGCTCCAGGAAACCAGAAAATCTAGGCTGCAGGCGGCTCTTACGGGCAAAAACATGTTGCTGCTTGGCACTTCAGAAGTATTAAGAGAAGGTTCACACTTTCCCCATTTCGTCCTAATGTTGGTCAAGCAGGCTTTTTAAGGAGGAATTTAATTTAAAGTTGGAATTTTTTCCTTTTAATTATTGTTATACTCTATAGAGAAAGGTTGCCATTCTTAAACTGGAACTAAGTCCTCTATTAGCAGGTATATAATTCTACATTAACCGCTTCTTTTTCAGTTTATTCTTGTGCTTTTTTCCCAATGTTATTCTGAGAACAATATTTTTCTGAATGTATCTGTCACTACTTCACTGATCTGCCTTCCCCTGCGGGGAAGTGATATCTGGGGGGGAGATATAAAACACGTTTTGTTTTTTTGTGAAAAATATTTTTGTTCTTAAAAACAACTATGGGCAGGAAAACAGTAAGATGAGGAAAGAATCTGGAAAATAGTGAATTTGTTCTAATTAAGTTGTAGCCAGTCAGAAATTCTGATGAGTATCTGTGCAAAGTGTTTGGCCCTGATATCTCTTGGACAGGCTGGGTCAATGGTATGAGGTTTAACAAGGCCAAGTGCGGGGTCCTGTGCTACAGACTGGGGGAAGTGTGACTGCAGAGTGACCCGGCAGAGAGGGACCTGGGAGTACTGGTTGACAGTCGGCTTAACGTGAGCCAGCAGTGTGCCCAGGCGGCATGGAAGGCCAATGGCATCCTGCCTTGTATCAGGAATAGTGTGGCCAGCAGGAGTAGGGATGAAATTCTCCCCCTGTACTTGGCACTGGAGAGGCCTCACCTTGGGTACTGTGTGCAGTTCTGGACNTATATAACTAAGGAAGGTTGTGCTGGTTTTGAATTTGCCTCTGACGTATATAAAAGTGAGTCTAGTTTCACATGACACAAACTAAGCTGCATCTGAGTGTGTTCTAAAAACACACGCTTCTTGCATGTTTTCCCACGGTAAATTTACAAAATCACATAATGACTGAGATGGAAAGGGACCTCTGGAAGTCATCTGTTTCACCCTCCCCTCTCAGGCACCTAGAGCTGCTTGTCCTGGAACAGCATCTTTAGATTTAGAAAAAAGGGGGAGAATATGCTGCTGTAGAAATGGAAAAGATATTTGACTTTTCTTATCCTCCCATATTGCATCAGGTGAGCAGGTTTGGGTGCAGAGGCAAGACGCTGGCCATGTCCTGGTATCTGTTTGCAGGTGTAGCACTTAGAAACCAAGAACAGTGCTCTTGTCCAGATTGAAGAAATGCAGGTAATACTAATTTATCTGAAAAACGAATGAGGAACGTATCAGCTAATTGAGAGACATTCCATTTAAGACCAGGATGGAACTGAGAGCCAGAGTGAGGGAGGACTCAGTTTTGCATCTCTGCATGAAAAACAGATCTATCTTTGTGCTTTAAAGACAGGTTAGGGTACATGAGCAGATGTGTAAAAGTGCAAGCAACCTCTTGTTTGACCTTGTATTTTCCTTTAATGCTTAGCTATATCTATATCTAGCTTAAAAATATTTCTGTGAAAATTAAAATGTGCAGTCAACACTTGATACTTCTCTAATATAGGTTTCTGGAGAGTCGCTGTGATGGATTGACCATGGCCAGCTGCCAGATACCTACCCAGCCACTTTCTCACTCATCAGAAGGGAAGGAATGTACAACTAAACTCACTGAAATAAGGATGGGGAGATCATTTACCGTTTAATGTTGTAGGTGAAATAGGCATGACTTGAGGAAAATTAATTGAGTGCCAAATAAAATAGAGTTGGATTATGAGAAACAAAGATACAACTTGTAATATCTTCCTCCACCTTCCACTTTTTTTTTCCTAGGCTCAACTTCATTCCCAACTCATCTACCTTCCCCCTGCACGTTTATATACCTTTCTTCTCTCTTCTTTTTTTAGGAGGGGTAAGAAGCACAGTATAATCCTGAGGACCCAGCTGTCGGTGCGAGTCCATGCCTGCATTGGTAAGTGAAGTTCCACATGCCTGAAAGAGAACAAAGAAACAAAATCGATCTCTGAGAAGCAAATCTGGGGAGTATGAATCAGACTTGTGCTCCAAGTTAGAGATAATGATCCATAAATTGATTTGTTTCTTCTGTTTGTTGCATGCTAAGATGAGGTTGTATTAGTTACATTACCCTTAAAGTGTGTTGAACAGCCCAGGGAAGTAGAGCATTTGACAGTGAAGTGTGATGCTTGGGGCTGAGAATCTTGGGTTATCTGTCTTGCCCTAGCCCTTACGTGTGCCTGAAGAAGACCGTGCTCTGAATTGGGAAGGGGAGCTGAAGAACTGTTGCCTGACAGCTGACTACTGCATTTTAATAGCATGTTATGTTTGTTACGTCACGTCTTGCAGATCTTGGCTGCATATTTGCCATGATCACAGTATTGGTGTCTTAAAACTCCTTGTTAAAGCACTGCTGTCATGAGGAAAAGTCTAATGAAATTCATAATGTGCGTGTCATAAGAGCTTTAAGGTTCCATGAATGGAGGCTGATGTGCTGTGGTGGCGTCAATATGTTCTCCAGAGCAGAGTGTTTCACTAAGCATTAGTGGGCAAAGCTAATGCGTATGTTCTGGTGATACTGAGATAGTTTTTATGGGTGGCTGGTTTAAAAAAAAAAAGTAAAAAAATCCATGTGCCATAGTTGCCTGTATTTTTTCAACTTTTTTGTAGTAGATTCAGCACCCTAGTACATTTAGCTTGTTGTTGGTCTTTCTCTAAGAGATCTTAGCTGAAGCATTGAAATATAGGTATTTTCCTTAAAAGGAAGAGGAGAAAGTCAAAGGTTTGTATTCTTTCCACAATGCTACTGCTGTCAGGGGATTCAGGCTTTAAATACAAGCGAACTTCTTTCCGCTGCCCCCAGGACACGTTATGAAACGTTCTTTCTGAAATGTGGAACTAAGCATAAGCAACCTACAGAATTCCTCAAATACCTCCCATTGAGAGCGATCTCTAGGCTGCTTCATGCAGGAACAGATTCTCTTCTACTACCACTGACTTGAGGAAGTACAGTAGAGCAAGCCTACGTGTTAAGTGTCAGAGGAGAAACAGAGGTGCTGCAAAGTCTAGGCTGATTGTATAAATGTGAATGAAATTAAGAACAGCTTGGAGAATCGTGTTAGGTCTGGGAATATATTTGGCAAAACAGACCGGTGCAGTGAGACAAGCTTTCATATGTTTCCTGGATTGAGGTTTTATAAAAACAATTTTCATGTAAAAATTTTTGTCCGGAGCGTAGCCATCGAGGAATTGGATCACACTAGGTTCTGGGCTTCCATATGTCGTTGCTATGTTGTTATCTCTTTGTGTTCAAGCTCACTGTGAGCAATTAGGCATTTTCCTGTGTACGTATTTTAATTGTTCTTGTTTGAAAATGTGTTCCTTTGTAAGGTGCTGTTACTCTCTGGCAGCAGTGATGCTTTCAGTGGTGAATACACAGGAAGCCAGGCTGCGAAACTGGAGTCCAGATTTCAAACTCCTAGAGAAGAGGTGTGTTTGGATGTGGACTTTTGGCTTGGTTTGTTAAAGGCAGAAAAGCCAAATGCAAGATCTGGTTCTAATTTCCAACCCCCATGCTGAAATCTATATTTTTAGGATAAGTTTTCATTTCAGCCTGTACCTTGATATAATGTAGCTTCTTCTCTCTTCCTTTTCATTGCTGCGTATCTAATGTGTCTTATGTTTTGGTGCAGGAGAATTTGAAAGAGTCAGGGACACTTAGTACTGGCCTAGTGCGGTGACTTGAGTCTGACAGTTAAACTAGTCATGGAATGGAGGGTTATTTCACTGGCACAGTGGGTTCTTCTCTTCATGTTACATGTACTTTTCACATCAGTTGCCTGTTAACATCTTTTTTGAAATACAAACCTTAGGTCTAGAGGCTAAAATATGTATTACATATTTTGAGTAGAAGCCAGGAGCTAGAGCAATCTGAGATGGTGTAACATGGAATAAAACTGTCCTGGTTTGACTATTTTGTTTCAGTCCTCACAGTATCCCTGGGAAGCATTGTAGTTAGCAATGTTACTGACTTGGCAGAGTCCCCTGTAGGTAACTAGCACTGCTTTTGGAGAAGATGTGGTTTGTTCTGTAGTGCCCTGGCTGCCAAGCCTCCTGTCATCCCTGCATTCAAGGTTTTACTTTGCTTTGAAGAGCTGGGAGGTATAAATAAATGGCTTTCCTGTCATAAGCTCTCTCATTTGGAAGATGCACCTATTTATTTATATTCTCCCTGACATGTTGTACTTTTAGGTTGTGGGAAATACACAAGTGTTTATGTTTAGATGTTCAGATAAAGTTTTCCATCATTAGTGACTTCAGATCCCTGGGGAAGTCATTGGACTGTAGTGTCAGAGGCTATACTGACTACAGGCCAGTATTTTATGAGGCTTTGGGAAGCTTTAGCAAGACTATGCCTAGTGGGGTGAGGGTTTTGGTTTTTTTTCAATTTAGGCAGGCCAGGGAAGGAATAAAGGCAAATAACTTGAGTGTGGAAGTTGTTAGTGGGTGGTATTTTCTGCCCTATTGCGTATCAGTCACTCTCTAGCATCTCACTCAATTGAATTTTAAACTTTTGCTCTTTTTTTTCCTCTCAATTAGAGTTCTTGTCTTATTATCACACTAATGACTTTCAGCATGCAGGAACAAAATTTCTTTTAAATATCACTCTACTTCTTTTCCCATTTTGACCTGATCCTGTTTAAATTGTCAGGACTAATTAAAAGGTAATTTAAAAAGTAAAATTTAAATGGTTTTAATACGAACTGCAATATTAATTTTTTTATATGAAAAGTTCATTGCTGAAACCAGTTTTGTTAATAGAATGCAATTAATTGAAAATTGTAGATGTACTTTGGTACTTCATGATTGTAAAAGATCTTGATGGAGAAAGATCAATCCATAAATCACATTGTAAAAAAAATCTGATTGACACTATCTGTCAAATTTGACCTTTTATTCAATTAAATTCCTTTTGGGTTAGTATCTGGTGGGAAAGTCTTTCTGGTAGTTTTGGCACCTGTTTGAATTTCCTTATTTGTAGTTAGTTGTGTCTTAAAGTAGTTTTAATTTGTATGCATTTAAAAATTCTAGAGCTCAACTGAAGCCTTGATAAAGGCCCCAGTGTAAACAAGAATGTAGCTTTATGGGGCAAACACCAGCAATACCCCAAATTTTAGCCTCTGAAACTAAATGGAACATTTTAGAGCAAGTCTTTGCAGTGAAGTTCTAAAGATATTTAAAAGCTCCGCTCTTCTTGAAGAGTGACTTGGTTTATTCATTCTGTCCTTGCTTGGACAGCTCTGCTTGCAGCTGCTGGTACACTTGTCTGTCTGTTGCTTTTTGGTTGTTTTCTCTGAAAATCTGAGGTGTTTTCTGACAGAAAAGACATCATTTACTCATATATCTGAACGCAGTATCTAGCCCAAGAGTTCCACCTCTGCTTTTAAAATGTTTATTTATGACTGTGGTGGGGAATCAATATTGAGAACGAGGTTTGGACTGGAATTGGTGACAATGACTTAGGATGATTCTGCCAAAAGAAGTTTGATGTAAGCTTCAGGTGTTAATACAATGCAATACAAGAAGAATGCAAATAGCAAAGACTGATGTAATTCTGAATGTATGTAATGGCCTGGGATTGCTCGGAGTACTGTAGCTTGGAAGGCCAGCAAATGTTGCAAGATATTTTTAAAATTTTACTTCTCCTTTGTGTCAGTTTTTTAAAAAAATAACAAACCACAACAAAACACATGTACCCCATCCGCCTAACCCTCAATTGATTATTTTTAAAGTCTTTGCGTTATAAAATTGTCATTTTGTATGGTCATAGCTCCTTCCTGTATTTATGCAAAGTCTTTAAATCTATAGACAGATAAAAGAAAAATAATTTACATAGATACTTGTGTGTGTTGTTTCATAGCGTGACTCAGCGAGGTCCCTAAACAGTATGCAACTATGTTATTGCATGTTATTGCAAGAGTCTTGTTCAGTGATTGATACAACCACATTATTATAACCATTTTGTAACCCTGTTCTGTAGGCTTTTGCGCATGGGGCAGCTGCAGATTTATCAGAGTACGGTGCTGAAGTGGTTCTTGGGTAGGTGACACCAGTAGCCGCCCTGCCGCACGGCGGTTGTTTCCAGCCCCTCTTCAGGGCTTCTGCTTTAACCAGTAGTGTTAGCACCAGTAACCCAGCCTTTCCACACGGCTCTTTGGATTGCCTTTTTGACACCCTCTCGCTCCTGATATCTTTTGTGGTATGTAGCCATAAATACCTTCTTGAGCTCCTTTTATTCTGGGATACCTGAGGGAAGCTGTGAGCTCATTGTAACTGGGAGGCTAGTAGAAGGCAGCTGGTTTTATTTCTTCTGTAATGACAGAAGTATGCAGCAAGTTTTTTTTCCATGTACAGCTTTCCCTTCTGTTATCCATTACATGGACTTGTTGCATGTATTACAGCAGATACGATCAGATTCTGCAACTGTTTGTGCATCTATTGAACCTTCTGTAGGACCTGTCTCTTCAGGTGCCTGAGATAAAAGTTCTGCCCCAGTGGAACCACAGTGCTTTCAGAAAGTCGCATCTCCAGTCTGTTACTGTGTTTGGCACTTTGTTGCAGAGAAGCTGATACACGGATAGAGGTGGGGAAAAAATGTGGTTTGTCCTTTCAAGAGTATGATATTGAGGTGTAGAAAAGCCAGTGTGATTCTGGTTAAGGAAACAGGAAACCGTGCTATGTTTCATTCTCTGAAAGCTTGTGTCTACAGCCCATACTGGTGATCCTGTCTCACTTGAGATGCTTCTCCCTACAAATAACACTATTCTACCGCATCTGCCTGGCGTCTGTGTGTTTGCTGTGTGCTGAGTGCTGCAGTAGAGTTCTCGTAGCTATGGACGCTGTGAAGCTCCTTTAGTTCATACTTTAAAACTCTCTGCTTTACTTTGTTTTTTAAATGGAATAGGTTATTGAATTTAAAATAAACAACTTTCTTTTGGCAAGGGAGTTTCTGAATATACTCAGAGAAAGAGTCTAATTAAAAAGCTTTCCTGAAGGAAGTTTAACTGTGCTATTATGAGCTCTTCATTTGGGCAAGTAGTGATTGATATGTTACAATGAAAGTCTCAAGAAGAGGTACTTTGGATTATTTAAAGGGCATTTTACAGTTTTCTGTTCAGTGTTAGACATTCCTAATAGAAAACATTTTCAGTTTGAGAAGTGAAACATGTGGAGAGCATTAGCAGTTCAGCAAAACGTGCAACTGATTCGGGTTTAATTTAAAGAGAACAAAAGAGGTGCCTTGAGAATTTGTCGGAAGCGCTGTGGTTTTGCCTTCTTTGCACTGATGGTAATGGGAGAGAGAGGTGAGTTGAAATTGCTTTATCAAATATCTTCTTAGCATAATTGGGACATTAAAGAGGGTGATTAATGACTTTAATAGTGCTGCATAGGGATCCTGCATGTGTTACGGGTTTGTAATCAGGATATGTTTCCTACGACTCTTGCTGTAACTTGGTAAAGTCCTGGCTTAAAGATAATAAACAACATGTTTATTAGGTGTAAACTGGCATCACACAAATTGAAAAAATGTGAAAAGGAATGCCAGATTTTGGGGGGATTATTTTTTTTTTTAAAAGCGTTAGACTTTTAAAAATAGAATAATTTGAGTTCTAGCTAAGACAATGCACACCGTACTAGGTCCTGTTTCCAGATGTGATTGAAGATATCTGGTTCAGCTCTCTTTCAGTTTGAGTGAAACATGAAATAGATGCAAAGACTTTTTAGGATTATTTAATTTTTCTTTCCTGAGAATGTGGAACACAGATGCTCGAAAAAAAAATCCCCTGGTCCGCAGATCAGATTGCTTTGTGAAAATCTATCTGTATAAATAACTTGTGGTTTTGCTCTAAAAATGTACACCTCTTTAAAATGAAACATTAGACTTGTGTTGTACTCCTCATGTATGCCTTTAGTCAGCCTTCTTTGTGAGGATGAACCATGATACTTCCCCATAACCTGTGATTTGCCTTCTGTGATCTCACCAAGAAACCTCTGGGCCAGTCCCTTAGGACTGCAGAAAGTGTTTGCAACAAAGCAGGGAAATTTCCACGGTTTGTGTCTGCGCATTTCATTTAAATTATAATCCTCAAAATAGGCTTTACAACGAGAACCACCAAGAAGCTGTAGAGCAGATAAAGCCTCCATTAGCAGTGGATTGTTGCTTTACAGCAGTAGATTCCTGCTTTGAAGGGTCTCGTTCCAGGTTTGAAAGGACTGCTGTGGAGTGTACTGGTGGGATGCTTTTCTCGTCTTGGGAAGCTTTGGGTTAAAATGTGAAAGCTTATCTGATGCAACTTCCACCGGGAAGTACTGCATAAATAGAGTGAAATGTTTTTGAATTGGGATATCCAATTTCTGTTTGTTTTTTTCTTTCTCCTAACAACTTAGATTTCCGTAATTCTCTTTTCCTACAATGTGTAAAGACTTGGAAGTGAGAAGGAATCTACTTTTGACTCTCAAAACATAGTGAGATTGAAAACAAATCTTGTTTCTAAGCAAACAAACAAACATCCTCAATCATCTTCAGTGATATCTTAAAGTCATCTCCTTGTAAATCAAGGAAGGAAAATACATTGTATGATACTTGACTTCCCACCCTCCAATGCAAGCCCATTTAGACTTGTTTCAGGTATTCTTTAAACTGAACTCTAAAATACTTTATTACTGATACATGGAATTTTTTTCTTTAAGTGGAATTTGTTCATGCAGTCTAAATACACGTCTTGTTGAAGTCTAAAAAATTCTTTAAAAATGCAATAATGCTTTTATTCTTTGCATATTCCCATCTACCCAGTGCTTCCAACATGATGTACATCTGCTGATGAATGCAACCTCACAAAGGAGGACGACTACATCAATTCGCAAAATAACTTGAAATTACTGGAGTATAATGCAATTGCAACTTCTAAAATTTCATGTCTAAAAGAATCATGTTGCTATTGTTAGGACTAGATTTACCATCATTTGTAATCTGAAGAAAAATAGACATTGTAGATTCAACCTCTGAGTAAGAATTTTGTAGCGTTTTAAGCAGTTCATAATTGCTCATAGTGGACCCCAAAAATGGACTCCTCTGGGAATAACTGGTAATAGCAGTAGGACCTGCTGTGGTGATGTCTACGTGGATTTGGTTGGGATGTTTTTTTGATGTTTGGGTTGGTTGGTTGGTTTGGGTTTTTTTTTGAGAAGCAAACAAAGAGTTGATCACTTTCATAGATGATTTAGGCATTTTTTTGAATGACTTCCAAGTTCTTCAGTTAGATTTTGAGAAATACTTGCCCAACAAATAATTGAGCGCACCCTAGGCATTGTCTATACGTGTTTCTGTGCAATTCTAGAGGACATGTGTCCAAGGCTGATCCTCTGAGACCTGTTGGGAGCTATTTGTAGTTAAATGTTTCAAGAAGTCTCTATGTGTGTGTGGCAAGCAGGGGCAATTTGGAGAATCGTCACATCAATTTCAGAGCTGCAAAACTCCATGATCAAGGCAACCTCATCAACTTGTTTTGCTATTGATGGTGCTGCAAAAGTGGGGTTTTGCAGGTCCACGTTGAGGTGCAAAACCTCCCCTTCAGCACTTCTTGTACTTCACAACCTTTCTCTCATCTTGGAGGTTATCCAGGCATCATACTCTCCCAAATCATAGCTTATAACTCGCAGATCATTTTACTGGGACTTGTGTGGCTTGCTGAGGGATGGCTGTAGCCATCCTACCAAGGTAAAAGTTTGTAGAAGTCATTACTGCTGTGTAGCTCTGTACAAATGTGGCAAACTTGCTTTTACTTCATTATAACGGTCCCCAGATTTTCAAGGGGCTATCCTGAATTCCATTAAGAGTAGGAGTTTGTGTAGTTTCCTTGAAAGGAAAATAAAATAACAAATTTGATGCAACCTCTCACATCAATAGCTGTTGTTAGTTCTTGTGCAGTTTCCCATGGAGCTAGTTGTACTTCCCACTTCAGAGATCTTTGTATTGACTGACAAAGCAGTTATTACTCTTGTGGTCTGTGTTCAAAAAGTTGAAATAATTTTGTTGTAGAGAGAAGTACAGCGTATTGAAGGCCTTAACTGGGGAAAAAAGTTAGCTTCATATTAAATATCTTCAAATAAATTAGCATTACGCTCAGAAAAGAAAAGAATTATTTAGTTCCTGCCTCCATCTAGACATATTTTATACAGAAGATATAAACCAAACAAATGAATTGGATTCAGATTGGTTCTCTTGAAACCATGCACCACTTGGGCCTGTTTTAAGATTTATCTTGCAAAACTTGTTAGAGTAAACCAAAATTAAGCACCTAAACTCTGGAAGAGAAATTAGGAACCGCTACTTAAAAGCTGTGAGTTTGGAATAAGAAACATTGGTATTGCTTTGGGATGTCATTCTCAGCCCTGCCACTGGTTTAGCCCTGTTCATAAGGAAGGTGGAGGGACACCGATGTGGCTCAAGTGGGGTTAGAGTAATACAATTCCTATCTCCCTGAGATGTTTTAAAATGCTTTAAGTGTATATTTTGTCTTCTAGCTTTTGCATTTAGAAATGTGACATTCTTCATCTTGCTCAGCTGTAGATTTTAGCTCTGGATTTGCTGAAATTTAAGGGAGTGCATAATGATCCTGGAAGTGGCTGCAATGCAAATTGTGGCTTTTACTTCCTTAAAGTTTTGGGTAGAGAAAGAACTGGATTAGTGATGTTTATTTTTCTCGAATGTGTTTCTATTGTAATGAAAGAGTAGAAATGACATCAGTTCACAAAGTAAGGAATTGTGCTACTATGGAAAGGAGGCTTCTCTTCAGAATGAGTCCATTACATGTAACGCTTCTGCGCGGAAGCCCTGCAGAAGAGTAGAGTTTTAGTGTAAGGCAAAATTTTTATACCCTATTTGGTACTAACGAACAAAAACCTAAACAACAACAACGACAAAACCCACCAAACCTCTATATATCTAGAGAACGTCCAGGCTGATTTTCCCACCCTCCAGTCAGTTACTGAGGGAGTTGCTGTGGAATAAATATGGCAACATTTCCTCACTGTGTTCTTTCCTGTATGGTTTCTTTTTCTCATTTATTATACATCTGCTTTCTGCTCTGATGGACGCTTTTGGTCTGTTACTTCTCCGTGTACCACAAATGAATGGATACCCTGGTGTGTCTTACGATGATTTATTTTGTATTAATTTAAAACCGAGAATGTACACATGTTGTTGAAACACAAGGACAGGACATGCATGTTTGAACATCATCAGTCTGCTTTGGACTGCTTATCTGTAAAAATGATAAGCAAGATGTGCAAATTCATGATCAACAATGCTTCAGATGGATGCCACCTGCTAACTTTTTGTGAGCTCACTTCAGGGCCGACTACATGGGTGCCATCTTTTCATACCAGGGCTGTGTTAAGCCCTTAGCCATCCTGAAAGGAGAGTTAAGTGGTGTTACCATCTCAAGATCTTACAGTGGATGGTGATATAAAATATGTCTGGTTTCATAACACCATTGGGCTGATTTTTCATCTGGTTTATTAACTTTTTTCACTATGATTTGTAATGTTAAATACACTGCCTCATAATTCAGCAGTCAAGAAAGAGTTTCTCTCTGAGTTTTCACTGTGACATTCAGATAAAATGTGTACTGTTCTTTCCTTGCCTTTGGTTATGATATTCCTCTCTGATTTATAGCCTTTTCATCTTTTTCATGTGCAACTCCTTTTCTTCCTGCGGAAATTAAGATAATTTAATTTGTAAATTGGGTGCCTCTCTATGTGTTGAAGGAAATGCTCCCTAGACTGAGGAGCTTTATTTAGATAGGTGATAGAGTTCCCTGGTGTAACATGGGTATCTTTCGTAAGACTTAAGTGAGGTATGCACCAAATCTACCCAGTGTCAAGAAGAAAATGTGTGCTATAATGCAAAATACTGTGACGGTACTTTTGGAAGCATTTAGATAAAATACTTATTTGGGGCTTAGAAAATGCCATGGTCAAATATGGTCATCACTGGTGGAGGAATCCCACCACCCATTGTCATGTTTTTTTTTTACTTACATGAGCATGATGAGATCAAGGACATCTGGAAAAGGGAGAGAGATATGGCATTTTTTGAGTATTTAATTGATGATATTGTCAGCATTATTGCATATTATGTACTTCATTTCATAGCTTTTCATGTCTTCAAGTGTTGCTTTTAATCATGAGTTGCCCTTTTTTGTGTGTGTGTTTTTCTTGGGATTTTTGGTGGTTGTGGGTTTTTTGTGGTTTGGTGGTTTAAGTTTTTTTTAATTTTTCTTTAAGGCATCTATATTTTAATAATGATAACTGCTTCTTTTAATTTTCTTTTTTTCTGCCTCACGAAGGACATAAAATGTTAGTCTCCAAAGAGATAAACTTATAACCTCTTAATTTAAAACTGCAGCAGCAGTTCCTATGCCTGAGCAGGATGCTATTGTAAGTGGTAGGATGTCATAAGCCATGGCAATTCATATTTAGCAGTTTGAGATGAGTCTGGTATGTATGAAGTTATATATCAGGTTTCTTTTAACCTTTCAGACATTAAATATTTAGCTCTGCTCATACTACTAAAACATGAAGAGTGGTTGGTATGTGCTTTAAAAAAACCAAATGAAAACCTGTTTCTAGGGGTTTCATTTCTCCCCTTGACTGTTGAGAAAGGTTATGCTTCAGCTTCAAGGGCCTTTTATAACTTCAGAATGTCTAAAACTGGCACATCGAGTTAACTTGTTGCTGTACTGATGAAGAAAATATAAGTGTTGGATGTGTTCCTTCTTCATTAATCCTAAATTTAGGTTCACTGGCAATTTAAGAGCCTGTTCAGCATCAAATGCCAGTGGAGAGATTTGCTTACTGCTTGACTGTGTGAAACGGGGACAACTGAGAGTGTGGAAAGCTTCTCGGTGGGTTGGGCACAGGAGGGGGCCTGGAATTGATCTCACCCGTGCCCCAGAGCTGGGGTTTTCCTCAGCCCTTTTAGCAGCAGAGCTCATTCTGCCGGGTGTGGGGGCTGGCCAAGCCGTTCCAGGCAGGGGAGGATGGTGATGCTGCTGGCAAGACGGCAGGCAGCTGTCATTGCTTTTCTGCCTCTTGCTGCTTAGAGGAGCGTGTGTGAGTGGTTCTTTGTAACTGCATCAGAAACATATCAGGGGGCTTCCCGTTTTGTGGTTTTTTTGTTTGTTTGTTTGTTTGGTTTTTCTTCTACTGTCATGATGAAATGCTTGGTGTTGCACTGAGGAAAGATCTTGTCATAGAAAATGTGGGTATGTTTGCACAGAAAGTCCAGCATCAGATGTAACTAACCTGAAAACCGTTGTTAAAGCCATCACAAAAGAGGTCTGCTATATGTTGGTCACACAAGCATCAATGTATTAAAAAATGTTAATTTTTAATGAATCCAAATATAGTAAAATTCCCAGTATATTAAAAATACTTGAGACCCAATAAGAGTAGGTGAGGATATAAAATCCTCCCTATATAGTACGTCTATGGAGTACTACTATAACATGCTCAGGGGGTGGTATATCCTGGGACAGGGTAGTCACACGGATGCTCTGAACAGCTGCCTAAAGCCCTGGATGTGAGTACAAGCTGTGCTTTTGTCCCAGAGGTAGTGCAAACGAGGAGCGTGCAGGCGCCCGTGGTTACACGGGATAATGTGCTGTGGGGCACTCGGTAGTGATTACTGGGTCTCCAGGATTTTCACTCTGAGGGGCATGGTCTGTATATCACTGTCACCACGATCTTGCTGTTTTATGTTGTCTATCTGTACTGGAGGTGTTGGGTGTGGTTTTCTGTTACGTATGTTGCGTAGTTTGGGCTCCTTGATCAATATTCAGTCATTTATGTATCTTTAATAGGACTTTAGGGGCACCTACAAGGTATCAGGTTGAATCTTTTTCTTTATTTGTTTAAAACCAGTAAAACACATATAATTTGGTAACAACAAACAGGACCTAGAGGACCATCTGTGAGCTGGCAGTTCCTATTTGAATAGCTGCCTGTTACCTTGGGGTGCTGGTACCATTTCCAGCTGGTCCCTAGGGATTCTTGTCAGGGAAGCAGGAAGTGTGAGCTATCCAAACACAGAGATGCCCAAACTGTTCCTAAATTTCTCTGTAGGGAAAACCAAACCAAAACACCTGACAGAAAAGTGCATGCTACTCAGAACAAGGATTTTTGTAATTGTGAGTGTTTTATGAAGACTGAAAACCCTTTGTCTTACTTTAGAAAAACCAAACCAACCCCACAACACTCCACCAAAATACCCAAAAAACAAAAGCAAAACCTTCAAAATCCTCAAAAAAACCCCAATCCCAGCAATAAGAAACATGAACTTAGTTCCTGCCTCTTTTCTGCTTTCCTCTCCTCTTTGTTGCAGGAAAGGAATAGGAGCCTTACACGTATAATTCAGCTGGCAGAGCTTCTAGACACTGGATGTAGTTCTTTTTCATTTTCCTTGAGTAGTGCTTAACAATGGTGCATGTAGGGAAATAACACTCTTTGTCAGTGAAGCTTTACTTCTCTATCACTGCCGGGAGTCCTCTTCTTGTCCAACTCCCAGTCAGGCCTGGCATGCAGCTTGGCAGCTCTGCTAGGCACTAGGCTCCCTCTGTCATCAGTGAGCAGAGCCTGTCTAGATGGCACTTCAGATCATCTCAGTTATTTTCCTGTCTTCGATTGCTCTTCACCATGAAGGGAACAGATTAAGGCGAGAAACTGCCTGGCTGAGAGGTGCACATATGCTCTGTTGTCCCTTTCTGGTTTCTGTCTTCAGAGTCAGATAGTCCATCTTGGATGACAGCAGCTTTTAGTGAAATCTGGTTCTTTGACAAGCTCTGAAAATAGTTGCAGTGATTTCTTTTTTCCTGGTTTCTATCAGGATCTAATATGTAATTTGTATATGTAAATTTACTTATTGGAATAACTCCTATGAAGTTATCCTGGAATGAGGTTTGGTAAGAACAAGTAAGATTCAGGCATTCAGGCTGCGAGTTCCCTCCATTGGCTCTAAGGCACATCGCATGGGCAGAAGCCAATGGAGACGGTGTCTGCACTGTGGTTGTGTGCGAGTGTGTTAGTGGGATTGAGGCAGAAATTCTGGACATTGGAGCACAAGACTCTTTCTGGGTGCACCTTCACCTCCTGTAAGATGATTTGGGCAGAGAGCTTGTCCGTTCTACCCTTATGGAGCGCTGGTCTTGCACTCAAGTGAGATGGTGCCTTTTGATAATTTGTACCAGCCTGTTTCCTGGATATCAGATGTGCAGGCACATCCTTTCCCAGAAGAAGGAGAAGGTTACAATTTTACTCTGGTTCCCAGCATGGTGTTCTGACAAGACTTCCCTCAGAGTGAGCCGCTTCCCGCATTGCAGAGCCCGCCACCTTATGTGCTGGACTGCTGAGGAGGAGGATTTCTTTTCTTTTTGTGTTTCTCCCATTGCTGCTGTTACTTTTTTGTATTGCCTGATGCCACATAGCCAGCAGTTTCCAGAGGTGACCTCTGCCTGTGCCACTGTTGAGAGATGGACAGGTGGTAGGTGGTCAGGCAGTCCAGGCACAGCATACTTTGGTTCTTGCCCATCCCTCCCTTTGAGGGTCAGGTCAGATGTACTTTGGCATTAAACTCCCAGCTGGAAAGAACTTTTCTGTGTTTCCCATGAATAACAAGGAAGAGGAGGAGACGCACTTCATAGGCTGCAGCTATACCTGTCATCTCCCTGCTGAGAAAACAAGGGATCTATTTTCAGAAGGGCTGCATATCCTGGGCATTTAAATGTGATATCGTATTGGGTGGGGCTGTGGCACATGTCAGCATTTACCCCTTTCGCTCTGGCTTTTTGGTAGACGGTGAACTTGTGGCTTTCACCTACCGAACCTACTTTCATTACATGATATCACATCTAGCATTGCAACAACCAAACGGCATCCCAGTGACGGCCTCATATCTCTTGGGGTTTTGTACTGCTGTGCTTTGTATGTTTGGGCACAAACGACAGTGTTGCTTTACACATTTCTCCTTACCCCATTGATAGGATGTTAGAGTGTATTGCAGCCTTAGTACTTCTGATCAGGGGTAGCTTGTTTTCTCGAGGAAGAAAAACAGTAGTTTGGACAAAGAGCCCAAACTCCTATCTACCCCCACTTTTTTTCATTAATTCCTTGGGATTAAGTAACATTAAAATTATGCAGGGAAACTCTTAAATTTGCTTCTGTCAGCATCTATTTTCTGAATAAATGTGGCTGTTGCAGATGGAGTATTTGCTCACAGATGTGTTTGCTGTTTTGGAGTATCTTATATGATTTGAGCTTTGAGTATTTTGAAGTCACAAAGAAGTGTGTGGCTTCTTCCCCCCAACATGAGTTTCCTCGTAGCTGATAAAGCGGGCAGCTTGCTTGTGGCTTTTAGGAGTTTAAATGGGATCGAACAAAATGCCTGTCAGGAACAGGACAATGTTCGTGTTCGTTTGTTGATTCTTCAAGTATCCTGCAAGTGACTGGTTCACTTCCTTATTTTTGATGTTACTAGGATTGTGCTTCTCAGGCTCACTTCCTTGACAGTCTTGGTCAAATGCTAGAAGATTTAATATCTTGAGAAAATGGGTTCTACTGAGGACAGGTATTTCTTTTCTACTTTGACTTGGAAGATTTCCATTATGGACTTGTAGTAAATAGTCCAATTTTCTCAGTCTTATGGTTATTGTCCCATGGCCTCTTGATTTAGGTAACTGCCTGATACTTTGGCTACTCTGAACTGCACAGGTAGGAAGGCCCTGGTGTGCTGCTTATGTTTGTGAGGAAAGAATGAACACCTCTGGCCACCTGGAAAACAAATGTTGGTTATTTAGACACTCAGTTCTCTTCTCTTTTGGTTCTAGCCACTCCTAGCTTGGATTTTTTTATTTTATTTTATTTTATTTATTGCCATCTTTCTTTAAGTGTAGCTTCTCTCTGATTATCTCCTGAAACCTATTAACAATGTTCCTTTGAAGCAGCTGAATTGCATGTGGAGTGTGAGCTAAGATGCTGGATGACCCGTGCACAGGGAGTCTATGGACAGGATCTGTGGGAGCGTTCCTTGGTAGCAAGAGAGATAACATAAAAACTTACTTTCTTTTTAGAAAAGAGAGTAAGTGAAAATGCTTCCTAATCCCCAGCAATCAAATAGAAAGATTCAGATCTACCCAACCCTTGCAGGATGAGTTTGCAGATTTGGAAAAATAAACAATAATTTAGTTGGAAATAACTGAGCATCCTCAGGAGGCAGCTCTTTGTAAGGAAGGTGTGTGTGTTGTCTTGCTTTTGTGCTTTAATGAAATACAGACTTGC
Source organism: Baryphthengus martii (assembly GCA_013396935.1). Lineage (NCBI taxonomy): Eukaryota > Metazoa > Chordata > Aves > Coraciiformes > Momotidae > Baryphthengus > Baryphthengus martii. Next base: position 212,344 of record VWZK01000506.1, read on the forward strand.
AAGCACATCTGGCCAACAGGTACAGTGCAAGTAAGTGCAGAGCTAATTTATGTTATCTTACATGATCAAAAGAAACTGTAAAGGTGATTGCTTTATTTTGTGGAGGATTATTTTCCAGAAATATTAGGTTATTCCCAGTGGATAATTTCAGAAAGATTTTGATCTTCCCTTGTACAAAGAGCAGGCGAGTGTGAAGTGAATCTCATATGGTCTATAGAACAAAATGGCCATGCTGGATCAGATCAAGGTCCACCTAGGCTGGTTCCCCAATCCTCCCATGTCTGTCTTCAACAGCTGTTACCAGTTGCTGAATTGAGGAGTGTAAGAACAGCGCGTATATTCCACCAGCGTGTTTTCTACCCTCTGGCAGTTTTGTGCTTCAGGGAGTTTGAGGTTGTGTCTTTACAGGTAATTAGTCACCCTCTGTGGGTGGTTCTTCCAGGAACCTGTCCAGCTGCTCTTCAGATGCCCTTCAAATTTTTAGAATGTGGAAAATGTCACAAGTGTGACTTCCATCAATTCAACTGCACTCCAAGGGAGGTACCAGCTCTTTTTGGTTATTTTGGACTTGAAGATTTATTTGATACCCTGTAGCTGTATTGGAAAAGAAATTCACCTTCAGCCTTCTGTTGAAGGCTCAAAAGCTGTTTCTCTCTGTTCCCTTCCTGCCCTCTCCCCTAGCTCATCTCTTTACAGGGTGAAAACCCCTGTGAAGAATGGGAGAACCCTGTAAAGGATTTAGGAATGACCTATGTGCCCATTCCTCCACTGAAACTAGACTATCTTCACTGCATGATTCTTTCTTAAAACACTTGAACAATTATTTGCCATTACTCAAACTTGTCACAGTTCTTTCTACCTTTTCCAGTTCTGTAATGTATGAATTTGGATTGAGGGCCTCCGATGTACCCACTATTGAAAATGCGGATACACAATTTTCTTTAAGTAGTGTTGTAATGATGCTTTCTGCTTTCTTTTGTGTGACTTCTAAAATAATTTCCACGTTTGTTTAGTTCAGCAGTTGAAAAGCAGAGTTGCTACAGAACTGGTATTACCCCTTCTGAGTGATAAAATTCAAGACCATGATTATATGTAAAGTATGGATTGTATATGTATATTTGAAGTGTAACACTTTTCTGCACTGAAATTCATCTGCCATATTTATCATCCAAGTCTATCAGTATTGAATGCTTCTTTGGAAGTTCTTCACAGCTGATACTCCTCCTACCTGCTTTGAGTAGCTGAAAAATAACAAACTTTACTCCCTTTCCATATAAAGGTTTTGTTCATGTTCTTTGTGGTTGTGGTGATCAACACAGGCCCATACAGCTGTTTAGTTAGTTACACTCTGAATTAAAATTTTGTAAGTATAAACAGGATATAATTTAAGCTCTGGACTTTGAGGGGTTAACGAAGGTCTGAGTTTGTCCTTACACATCTATTCTGATGTGAAAACAAAGGTGTAACCTGGTGTGAGTTCAGGTGTATTGAAGGAGCCAGAACTAACCCTTTTATGTCCATTGTGCCGGAGTGACCTTGCCTTAACTTGAATGTGATTAATCACCACACATCTGTTTTCCATTCTAATCAAAATGTAACTAATACCTCTTTCTGCTTCTTCTTCCTCTCTGGGTTTTCAAGGATCTGTAACACTCAAGAAAAACGTTCGGTATGTTTGACTGAAATTTGAGATAATTTTTCTTCCTCTCAGTAAAATTACTTGAACATGGCCAGTAAGTTTTAATTAATGTTATTCAGTAGGAATAATGACTATAATTTGACAGAAAACAGGTCTTTGCTATATGAGCTCATTACCAGAAATAGCACTGTTCCTCTGTTACTACACTTTCCCCTCTTCCTGTTGAATTGCTGCAGATGCAGCACTTACAGGAATGATTTTTCTCTTTTTCCTCATGGTGGTAAATTCATATGGCCTAAATGCCAGAATTTTCTGCAGACAGTCTCTGGCGAGGTTTTTGTGTTTGGAGAGGTCCAGCAATTCTGTGAACCTGTTGATGACTTTTAATAGGGTTTTAAGAAGAGTCAGGGTGGTATCCCAACTTCTAGTGCCATGCCTTGTGCACTAGACGAGCAAAATGAAATACAGCAACAGCTTTCCACCTCATTGTCAATTTGGTGTTTGGGGGGAGCTGGAGGACCCTGTGTGTGTAAAGGATTAGGTTTCCAAAGGGAATGTACTGGGTGCTGTCTCCTGCCCCTCTGCCACATTTCGCCATCCTCTGTCACACGGATGCCTCTGCTGGGCTCTGCCTCCTGCGGAATCACTGGCATCCTGGGATTAATCGCCATCTATCCTGGCATAGGAGGGAGATGGGCTTTAAGCAGTGGTGGCTTGAGTCACGTGATGTGCAGAGCAGCTACCTCCTCCTGCAGCCGTGTCACTGGCAAGGTTGTGGAGGTGAGAAGCTGCAGCCTGAGAAACAGGTGACACCAGTGTTTCTGCCACCAGAGAAAGTCTGTCTCATGGTTGCACCTGTACCTCATCCATGGTTTTGGGCAGTGTGTGGAATGTGAATGGTACCGCCCTGTTGATGGTACGTTGTGCTTGCCACTGGTATGTATGGAGAGGCTGGCTCGATCCCTTCACCTCTGTCCTTCTCTGGCTTTACTTTAGGCTAGAGTTAGCTTTACCTGTTGCTCTCTAAAATATGTGACCAATTTGTTCCCCTCAGGCAACATAGATGACATGAATGCTAATGTCTGGATTTTGGGAACTTAGAATCATAGAATCAGAGAACGATTTGGGTTGGAAGGGACCTTTTAAAAATCATTTAGTTCCAACCCCTCTGGTATGGGCAGGACATCTTTCACTAGATCAGGTTGCTCAGAGCCCCATCCAGCATAAGATGGTTGCTTCCAATGGTGAGGCATTGAAAGTGATGACTGGATATGTCAAGAGCTTAATCACACCAGACAGAAAGTCTCTCCTTTTTCTAAAATAGGAGAACTATTTTTAAAGAAAAGATGTGCTAGTGCCAAAAGCCATTTTATACACTCCTTAATTTTTAATCATAAAAGATGAGCTTCCTGGTTTTTTTAAAAAAAAAAGTTTTTCACGTAAATGCTAAACTTGTGAAGATTAAGAAAAAGCAATCTCCCTCACCTCTGCAAACTGTTATCCAAACAGTAAAGATGTCTTGTTTAGATTTTTTTTTTTCCTTGTTCTGCTTTATCTAACACACTTTAAATCTCCTGATCTTTCTGTTCTGTTATTTACGCTCTGAATAAATTATCTTTTTTTTCCCCCCCAAGTTTCCAGCTGGAAACAGTTGCATTAATTTACCGTGAAGCTCTAGGTGTTTAGCTTGTCTAATAATTAGCCCCTTGATTTGTCAAATACACATTTCTAAGGCTTTTTTGCTTTCTGCTTTGCAGTTTGCTAAAGCTGTGCACTTCAGTCACTGGTACTTGTTCACCAGCAGGCAACATTCTGATGACTTTGGCTTTATTACTTAGTTACTTGGTAACTGTGAATTTCGATTTGAAACTGGTAGACAAAGCTGCACAGACTGTTTTCATGTGTAAATCTGGCCCACAGTGGCACAGAAAAGGATGAAGGTGTTGAGGGCAATTACCGGTGAGCAGGGAAGGGTGGCTGATACACCCTATATGCAGAGAGTAGTTTACTGTGGAAACTCACACAAAGTCAGCAAATCTGCTACATATATCAGGCACATAAAGCTACATGGGAGGTATAAGCTTTACTTTCCACAAGAAGACGGAGAATCCTCTACAGCTTCGGTTTTTATGCACAAGGGTGTTTATGGATGTTAATTTGAGAACTCATGTGTGTTTTCAAAACTGTGCGCTTTAAAGAATGTGCTCGGGGAAATCAGTGATATTTTGCACTGTTCTATATTAAAGTTAGTTTACTACATCACATCTAGTAAAAATCACTGTAGAGAAGTATTTCTTCTCTGATAGTTTCTGTGCAGGAATTTAAGACTGGAAAAGGGTATCCTGTGAGAGTAGTCTCCTGCTATCCTGCATTACATAATCTCTATAAAGTTACTACCTAATACACGTGAACATAGAAGCTTTCAGTTGTGTTTACAAATTGCTAAGTTTGCCCTGCAGATTTTGGATAAAATTGAATTTCTGCTGGACGTGCAGCCTTAGATTTAATTACTACTGACCTCACTTGGCATCTCAAGTTTGGGAACAGCTGTATGTGCTGAATCAGGTCTTCAGCCTGTGCAAGCTAATTCTCTTTTAAGTCAGCTGAGAAGCTGGTACAGCCTCTATGTCATTTCCGTCACATATAGATGCAAAACACTTATGCTGAGATTTGTTATTACTCTGTAGATTCTGGGTTCAGAGCAGTGAGGAGCTTCCAAGATGGAATCTGAGTAGAATGAAATCGATATAAATATGCTTGTGGTAGAGATCAATGATTGAAGAGTAATTAAGGTATTATGCTCAAGTTTCAGATTGGATATTTTTGTTCAGTAGCAGTTCTTAAGATCTTCTGCAAAACTTTTTTTATGTTAATATATTCCCATTGCATTGATTTTAAAGAGCAGATCATTGTATGTGGTGTGCGTTCGTTGTATATTGACAACTTGGAAATGTGTAGACAGACTTCTAGATTGGTGGTAAGAGACTACAACTTGGTAGCTGAGTCTTGAATTTCTGAATCTGGGCAATTTATCTCGAGCAGACTGTGGTGGGGATTGCTGCTGGATGCTGTCGTGTTGCATACTCTGCAGGTTTCCAAAGGAGCAGCTGTGAAGGCAGTTATATTTGCTGATGGTTTTCACTGGTATTACAGTAGGGTATTTGGCACCGACAATGAAATATGAGGATATAGAAATACTCGTAAGGCTACTAAGGTAGCTCAAGGCAAAAAAACCCCAACCCCAATCAACCTCTCCCTTCCCCTGCTCCCCACAACCTATATTCTTAAGGGAATGCCTGCTTCTGAGGATGATGAATGTGTAAGTGGGTGTGTATATATAGGTTAAAGTGATCTGGGTTACCATCATATTCAGAATGAATACTTGGATTTCCTCATTGCGTTAGGAAAAAATGATGGTGTCACTGGGAGTAGATGCGACAGGGCTGGTTGAGAAGCCCTGAGTGCTGCTGTAAACAGATACGTGGGTTGAAATGAAGCCGAGTTAATTCAATACAGGCTCACTCCTAGAGGACAGGTCAATTGAGTAGAGGTAAAATACTGCTGTAACAGATGGACAACTGCTTGGGAAAGAGATTGAAATAGAGTAAGGTAATTAGGGCAGGAGGCAAATGTATTGCATGGCACTACATACAATGCCTAGGGCTGGAATCAACACTTACCTTCCTGGAGGTCTTTGGCTGTAACACTAAAAGGAAGAAGAATGAAAATGGAAACAAAGTCGTATTTCTATGATGATTTCTTTTATACACTTATATGCAAGTTACTTTCCAGATAATTGAAAAGGATAATCCCTGCTTCAAAGCATGAATTTAACTACAGAAACATAGATGGACATTAAGGGTAGGAGAACTAAATAAGTATATGTAATTTAAATGCTTAATTACACATCCCAAAAATATTTGAAACAGTCAAGGTTAAGAACCTCAAAAGTTAGGAAACGCTGGAATTGTGGTAGACTTAAAAGCTTTTATTTTGGTATATTTCAAAGCTTTTGTGTGCGTATCTCTCCTCTTGACCACACATGCTGTGGAAGAAGGAAAGGCTGAATAGGGATACCTGCTTATGGAGTTTAGCTTCTGCTGTTTCAGGCCTCTATGTACCTTAGATGCTGAGTGAGAAGGACCTGTGCAGCAAGTATCGTGGGTCACAGCACACTTCTCACTATCTTGCAGGCAATTGATGGGCTATAGGGAGATACTAAAATATGTAGTCACAATCTAGGAATGATGTAGAGCAGTGCAATTCCCACATGCAGCGTTATATATTCCTGAATTAAACATGACATAGAGGTGTTACAGGAGTATTGGGTTCAGCTTGCAAAGTTTTGTGAAGAGGACTCTGACAATTTCTGTGGTGTTTCACCCAAAGCTGAGTGCAGCACTTCTGGGCAGTCTTAGGTGAATCTGTGTCGTAAGCTTCTTAGCGCACCAGTACTGCCCTAATGGATGACAGGGGAAGGTTCAAGTCCTCTGCAGGAACTCTTATTTTGTCAGTTGTTTTTTCAGTTACTTGGCTTCATTAGAAGTATGGTGACATCAACAAATTTGAATTTTGCTTGAGGTGCTGGAGGGGATTTGCTTTAGAAATCACAAGCTTTTCTGTATTGGTAGGTAGATGTCCAAGCAACTGGTAGAGGAGAAAAGGGTCGAAGTGATATTTCTCTGTTCTGCAGAATGAATAATTTTTTTCCTTCTTATCTTTCCCCAACTACCTTTTTGCCTCCCAGGATGGGGAGAGAAGAGGGAAGAGACAGCAGACCAGATGGCTGAAGTTTGGCTAAAAAAAATAAACAGCAAAGAGTAGGGTCTTACAATAACAAGTGTTAAGTGACATTAATCTGGTAGCAAAACTACCAAACTGAATTACAGCTAACCTACTGATGTTCTTCTCTTGCCAAGAATGACTGGTAAAACAGCTGCTTTTTCAATCAACATATAGGTTCAAGGAGAAAAATTCTAATTAACTAGTGATTAAACAAACAAATTTTAACTTTCTCACTTTTGTTACTGAAACAAAGTTGGTTGGTGCAGTGTACCATTGAACTCTCTGCCCCTCCTCATTTTTAGGACAAAAGTTAGTGGCATAATCATAGAATCATTTAGGTTGCAAAAGATCTTTAATATCATTGAGTCCAATCGTACCTATCCTCACTATCAGGTCATATATTGTCTTCCTGCAGTCTTCCGCTTTATTGCTTTCAAATCGATCCTATGGACACCAGCCTCCTCTAACATGTGACCCTGGCATATGTCTAAAGCAGATCCATCCAGTGATCTGAATTAAGCAGCTGGCAGAAAGTTTATTGAAGAAAAACTTTAGCGATAGCAAACACACATTTCAGCTGTTTCTCTAAGTCTGCTTTCAAGACCATATTCAACCCTTTTAATACCTTTCCAAAAGGAGGAGACGACTTCTGTAAAGACACTACACATGACTTCCAGTACCTCCAGCAGGCAATTTTTGCAGAAGTGCTCTGTTAAAAAATAAGTACCTCAATTGCCAAACATGGATTTTGGACTGTAGCATTCAGGTTCGGATTTCTATGTGGCTGTTGTTTATGTTGTGTGCTAGCTAAGAAGACCTTTTCATTCAGGTTTACCTCACTTACTACTTTCCCTCTTCCGTTCCTCATTGTTTTCCTACTTTTCTAATCACAATCTTGAAAGGTGTGCAAGTCTCTCTTCTCTGTATTGATACACAAAAATAGCTGTGAAAATATTCTACAATTTAATATATAAGCAAAAAAAATAATGTGTAGCAAACCAGCCAGGAGTTGAGATATGGAATATGTGAAGTATCATCTGCTTATTTCTTCATGCGTTTTCCTAGAGATGGTTAAAACATTGAGAAGGTGAGAGACCTTATTGCTACTTGAAATAGAACGAGTGAAATAACGTGTATGATCCTAAAGTTACTGGAAATAGATGATGTTCCTAAGGATTTTGCAATCCAAATATGACCTAGTCGTATTACTTTTTTTGTTTGTTGGGTTTTGTTTTGTTTGTTTTCAGACGATAACTTTATTGAGATATTTGTATTTCACTAATTGTTTAGGTACCTGATTCTTCAGACAAAAATGTCTTCAGCTTTTTACCCCTTTGTTTAGGAGATGTACACAGCAGTGCATAATTCCCTTTTTACTTCTACTTTAATATAGATACTTTATGGAGCCTGTCAAAGAACTGGTTTCTGTAGAAGTCTCAAATAAGAAGCCGGGAGAAGTTCAAAACACTGCGTTGCAATTCTATGATTGCAGACATTGAGGCCCATTTACTTCTCCAAAGCTTAATTTTCCCCATTAAGGCCAACTTGTTTTGACTGTCTTGCTATTCCTTCATTCTGCAGCCTCCGTTGGGCTGACTCCTCACTTCTGCCATAGGCTGTGTTGCTGTGCAAAACGCTTTGAAAGAGCAAATGTCCTCCAGAGGCTCAGCTGGGTAAGGATTTTAAAGAGCTGGAGTTGCTTTGAAACATTACTGTTACCAGATGGGCAACCTGTCTGAGGTTGTGGCACATAGTGCGTGAGCTGCTGGGCACCGAACTACCACTTACTCCTCTTTGGATGAGTACGCACCTCAGAGGCAGAGTGTGTTGCATCACATTAAGTGTCTTCTTGGACCATCTTGACATCATGGGGACACGTACAGTCAGAGTGGCTGGCACACAAGTTTCTGCTGTTGCTTCCAAGCAGTTTTCTTTCCCTGCCTGTGTTATTTCTGTCTTAACAGCTCTTTAAAGAAAAAAAAGGCAAATAAAAAAAAAAACAACAAACTCCACAGGGGATCCCCAAGCTCTATTTATAAAGGCTTCTTACTCAACTCCACGCTGCACTGAGGCAGCTGCATAGTGAAGTTGTTATGTTACACACACTGCAATCACAGTAGCGAAATTTCAGTTCTTCTGGCTCTAGGATACAGTCAGCTTGTGGATCATGTTTTGGGAATCAGATCAAAAACACAAAGTCTCTGAAGCAGCATTTTTGTTTATCCACTTCCAGGAAGGGTTGTGACATTTAAAACATGATCCCCTGTTCCCATGGGTCTGTGTACACACGTGGCACATACAGTTTTGTGTATGCTCATGTTCAACAGAGTGAGGTTGTACAGCCTTTCGGGATGTACCCTACTCCCCTTTGCAGAAGGGTGCAACATGAAAGAAGTCAGCAAGTTAGGACATCAATTAAATCTTAGTATTTGAAGGAGGAATGGTCCTTTTCTCCTTTTTCTTTGTCATTCTCCAGAATTTGGGGGCACTTGAGCTCTTTCTCGAGCTGAGCAACTTGAAGCCAAGTTGAATTCCTTGGGAGGTTCTTCTAGAACAAATAGTATAGCAGCAGCACATCTGTTTGTTTTCACAGTTTTTAAGAAAAATAGCAAAGCTTAATGCATATAAATTTCAAAAGCACTTTTTATTGTAAAGAGAACATGATAGCTAAAAATAGGGAGTACTATAAAATATGTTAAAATTGACATCAGTAGATCTCAACTCTGAGTATCTTGTACATTTTGTTTTTTTGTAAAATCTCTTGATTTATTTGTGTCATAGTTTTGACAAACTTCATGACAGATCTTCAGATCCTTATGCCACGTGAAGTTTTGTCTCTCTCTTCTGTAGTAGTTCATTCTTTAAGTATACTAGAAAGTTTGTTGCTCCTTCAGGATGAATGATCTTCTGAGTTTAGAGTGGCTATATACTGGGGTGCCACAGCAATGCAATAACTCTGTAAAAATTCAAGTAATTTTTTTTTTTTGTCAATGCCACACATCAGGCATCCTAATTACCTCCTAGTTTTATAACTGAAGTTCGAGTGTCCTGTTACAGCTAAATTGCTTCCTCCCTTACTAGCTTTTCAAAAGACCAGTGAAACATATCCTGGATTAGAGCAAGCAGAAAGAAATAGTCAAATTAATACAGCATTTTCTCATTTGAACCCCTTTTGCTTTCCTAGGGTTTGGATAGCAAATGTAGCTAGTTTCTTGCTGAAGCATTTATCTGCGTACTAGCGGGCTGAGCTGTCTGTCAAAAGAAATAAATCTCTCCTCCCATGTAAGCAGAAATAGGTTAAGATGGAGGAAAATGAAATTACACTTGAACTTGGATGCAGCACTGGTGTTGTCACACATTATCTTTTACAATAGTTTTGCTCTTTGTGACCATTCACAAGCTTATATGTAGAACTACTGCCATAAGGGTTAGCAGGTTGTACAGGGGGTCTGCCTACAAAAGGGAGTTGTTTTCTTCCTTGGTATTAACAGTCACTGAAACTTGCCAGGTACAACTGCTCTCAAAGCTTGAAAGACATGAAAGCGATAAGAGAACTTGTACTTAGCAATTGTGTCTAAAAGAGTCAGGTAAAAGGTAGAACAAGATTTTTGAAAACCAGCAACATTATCTTTCCTTGCCATTCTGAGCTGAAGTTAGGTCAGCCCTTTAGTGCCCCAGTGCCCTGTTTTTGAGAGCAGAGCTCTGCCCAGACTTCGGTTATGAATGTCATGTCTTCCTTCAGGACAAAGAGACCTTCAAGGGTTGTTTTCAACCACCATTGCAGACTGTAGTGGCTGAAACTGTGTATAGGTTGGTGGAAATTGTGGGGACAGGCTGTCCCCTCCACCTCAGCCCGTCCTGTGGCTCAGGCATTCTCAGCTTGCACATTCCATGCACACAAATCTACCTGTGATGGTCAAGTGCGTCAGCAGGTTGGGAAGGCTTTTTCCAGGTATGAAGCCAGGATGATTTTTCTGTCTTGATGTGCAGTGGAGTAGTGACAGGGGAAGGACCTACTCCTGGTGGGCTGCCTAGAGCTTGCTTACTAGGACTTTCAGACAGAGCACAGAGGCAGCCCTCAACAGCAGGAGTTTTTTATGTCATTTTATTTTTTTTTAAGACAATATTTTTGTCTGTGTCCATCAGCTGTTAATTTCCTTATTGAAATTTTGAGAATATTTATTTCCTGTGTAGTGTAAGCATTACACTTAGCTATATTGCTTATCCCACAATATATGTTTTATTTTTCGTCCTTACATTGGTAAGTGGAAAGTGTAGTGTGTGTGTGTATATATATTTTTAAATCATTTTTTTGTGAAACAAAATTTGTCTCCTCTCAAGATTCCAGTCCTCTCACACGAAGAGGAACATCTATCTAAATCCCAAGCTGCTATTGTCTTTAGCTGTGCCATCACTGAGTTTAAGTAGTATCTCCCTTGTCATACTGCAGCTGTACCCTTATGCCTAAGGCAGGGGCCAAGGGGGCAAAGTCATTTTTTGAACAGAAGAACAAAGGAAAAATAGTAGTATGAAGCATTCCTAGTAACCTGCAAGTTGATTACTAGGTATGGAACGCTTTCTGGAAATATATTAAGAAAAAAAGCAGAGCCATAGTTGTCCCAGCTCTGTCTTTGTCTTTGCTTTGTGTAGTCTGTTAAAGTAAAATTTGTATCTACCTTGGAAAACAGATGATGGTGTGTTTAAGAAAGTAACTGTAGTGGTAGCATCCAGTTTTTCTCCCCCAAATCCTCAGCCTTTGCAAAAACCTCAGAAGACTTCCAAGATGTGAAAATTTAATATTTTCACTTCTAAATGTGTGGATAGTTTTTGTTCCGAGCGGGCTCTGTATGTGGTGGGATGAGACAACAGCTGCAGTCTGTCATGGCACACGCTTCAGGTGTGGGTCACGCTCCTCAGGCACTGCCTGGGAATCCCCAGGGAATTTTTGCTAGTGAGAGTCCAGCTGAAGCAGACTCACTGTGTAACAGGAGACTAACCCAAGTTTCTAGTTTCCTGTGCAGTCATAAAACAGGTTCAGGGCTTCTGGTTTTTTTGATCTTTTTTTTTTTTTCTTCTCTCTTCTCTTTTTTTTTCCTACCTTGAAAGATCATCTAGATTTTTTTTTGTCTTCAGAAACTTGAGAGCATAAAGCACTTGTACTCAGCTCCTCAAAATTCTACTTCACGTGGCATGTAACAATACAAACAGAGTTTTTGAGCTTTTTTTCACGTTAAGCACTCCTGTAATTTCAAAAGAATGCGTATAATATGCAGTGGGAGTCTGCCTTAGGGGAAAAGCATGTATGAGATATTTCACAACTACTGTGTCTTTTAGTCTGAATAATAACACTACTGCATCTCTTTCAGTGTCTTAATTTTTAGGCTGTACAGTTTGCAGTGTATAAATGTGCAACGGTAAATTGTGTTAAAATGAGGTAGAAGTTGTAACTAAAAGGATTACTTCTCTAAATTCTGAGCCTGCTTAATTCTCACATTTAGTTTTTGTTTAGTTTTTAATTATTTTTTCTTTTAAGCATGGGGATGTGTTTTTTGAGGTGTGGGTTGTGTGTTTGTTTTTTTTGGTTTGGTTGGTTGTTTTTTGATGACTGTAAATCCAGAGTGAATTTATATTTGCGCGAGTTTGTTCCCTTTCAGGGATTTACACTCATACAAACTGTTATACCTGGATGGAATGTCAAGGTCTTTGAATTTCTCATTTTTAATAAGTTACCTGTAGGTCTAAAATGTTACTATTATGCTTTGATTTGGCAGTGCTAATATGATGTCCAAGTCCGGCAGTCTTGAAGCTCGTAGAAAGCTAGAGGCTGAAATGGGATGCAATAAAAGACAAACCAAACCATGGTGGTCTTGGAAAATCATGGCCAAAGAAAGAGGAATTTAGGGCGAGTGAAAAATAAGAATTAAGTTTGACTAACGTCTGAATTTAAGACATGAATCCTTTCTGCGTTCTCCATATGTGAATGTCTTCGATTACTCTCCATAACTGCCAACAGAATTGCGAAAATTACATGGGGGAAGGCACCATGTGATTCACCAGATTGCTGCAGATCTCTTACTGATGTTGAAGTAATGTCTTTAGAAATGCAGACCCACAGCATGGTTTGTAAGGTCAGATTAGCTGGTAAGGGGGACTCCAGGGAAGCCACCTGTTAGCCCTTTTCATGAGTGTAGTGAAAATACCAGACTTTGTGCTTTGGTTAATGTACTTTTTTCCAAGGAGATCAAAGTGCTAAAGGTACCATATCTATGGTGAGAGAAAATAAATCACAGAATGTTAGGGATTGGAAGAGACCTTGAAAGATCATCTAGTCCAATCCCCCTGCCGGAGCAGGAACCTAAATGACATCACATAGAAAGACGTCCAGGCGGGTTTTGAATGTCTCCAGAGAAGGAGACTCCACAACCTCCTTAGGCAGCCTGTTCCAGTGCTCCGTCACCCAATAAAGCTTAATTAAAAGAAAAGTCAGGGTGTGACAGGAAGGTGAAGGTGACTCGTGGTGTTATGTACCCAGGTCGCCTGTGTAGCTGGAAGATAAGCATTTTTGTTAGATGTACACATTTACACACATAGCATTTCCTTTTATATCTCATCTATATATCTCTGGAACAAACAGAAAAGGTGCTCTTTGAAAGCTGTGCGTTTAGTATTTGATCCCAAGAAATTGGTCACATTTTGGTTTGCTGCCTGATTTTGGCATTAGTGTTATCAAGTAGCATGCATGTTTGGTCTTGTGACTGAAAAACAGGGAAGAGGATATGAAAATAAATTAATTGTCCTGGTGTTTTACGAATGCCATGGACTCTTTTCCTAGATTTTATTTTGCTTTAAAGTGCAGAAAATGAGAATAGTTGAGAGCTCTCTTTGCAATAGGCACTATGATGGACGGGATCTGTTTGTGCACTCTATTTCTGCTCTTGCTCTGATTTCTTTCACACTTGAGTATTTTCCACAGGTTTTTCTAACTTGCAGATGTTACTTAACGTAGATTCTCTCTTATGTATCCCTGTATTTCTGCAGTTAAGCTTCAGAACATCGTTATTTAATATATTGATGTCATTTTTTAGCAACCTAAACAAAAGAGCTTTAGTTTACAAACCAGGACCAGCACACACTTTTCTGGTTGAAATCTTGGGAACACATCTGTGTATTTTGAGTGTATTTTTGGTGTCTGAAAATAAGTCAACTTTTATCTCACGTAATAGTTAGATTTTTAGTCTGCAACGTGAAAAAGTTGATTGTAGATTGTCATACTAAACTGGAGGGGGAAAAAACCCCACAATTTGGTTTTTGAGTGTCTTCATAATAGAAGAGAAATGCAGTTTGTTCAGGTTGAAGGTAAGAGTGGAAACTTTGAAAACCTTATAAACTATATACAGGATGACTTACAGGTCTGTGGAGTTGTGTAGCTCTGCAGTTGTTGAATTCCATCAATACTCATTGGAAAATACTAGTACATGAAGCTGGACTGATACAATAAGGAATTGGAAGCTGTAATTCAGATGTGACTTTTGCCATTTGTGTTGGGTCTCAAAATTGAAATGCTGGAATTACAGCACGGATGTATGTATATTTAAAATATTTTTATATTCAAGCATTTGGGAAGCAGACAGAAGTGAAGTATTTAAGATGCTCTGTTATGCTTGAGGGGAAGAATTGTTGTAGGCTGAAGTCCCTTTCTCTAATTCCCATCACTCTTCTTTAAGTCTTTCATGTAACTTCCCAGATGATTTCCTCATGTGCGGCAGTGCCAGCATCCTGAGGGAGATGCAGGGATGCTACTCTGAGAGCCGAGCTCCTCTGGGAGCCACCACCTTTACCTTCCCTCCTTGAGGTGGGATTGAAAGATTTTTTTTTTTTGATGCCATTTGCATGTCAAATGGCAGCAGGGAGTCCTGGGGCAACTGGTGGAAGGCCTTTGCCACCTCTGGCACCGGGGGTTATGGGAAAGCAGCAAGAGCAGTTTGGGCTTTGTGCTGCTGGCTTTGTTAAAGCCTGAGCCCCATCGGCGGCCACCTAACTGTACTGGGAACAAAAAGGCAGCAACCTGAGAAATACAGCTCTTAGACCAGCATGCAGGCTGTTTTTCTCCATGTTGGTTACACTACTGCCGAAAACAAATGAAATAAAATTCATTGAAAGTAGGCAGTATAAATATTTCCTTGAAGTTCATATGCTTTACTAATGATAATTTAAAACCAAAATCTGTTTGCAAATGGCTATTGCTCTATTGTATTCCTACCTGCAGATGTTATAGAGACTAGTCCATTAACACTTCAATTATTTTGGAATTGACACAGTAAAATAATGGGCAATTACATCATTACATAAGTCTTAAAAATAGGAAAACTGTTGCATTTCAGACATTGAAACGTTAAAAAATCCTGACATCTTTGTATAATGTACTGTATTAGTCAAATTTCATAGCAGAACTATGATATAGGTAGGTTTGTGTGTCTGGACAGCTACATAGTCCATCAGGAAACAGCTCCACCATTGCTCCTGTGCTCATCTGGAGCTATTGGTTGGGATGAAGAAATGAGGCTTGGCTGTAGTTTGCAGTGAGAGTTGTTCCGGTGCAAAATATAGTCCATGCTTCTCAAGTCTAACCTTTCTGCAGTGTGTTCGTAGCCTAGACTTCCTTAAGGAAGGCGTTCTGCCTTGCATATTAGAAACTATTTTTCTAAAATTTCAGTTGCTCAGTTGCCCTTCAGAAAAATTTTGGTTTTGTTTTTTTTTTTAACTGTTTAATGAGTATGTTAATATATTATTAAAATGTTTCTGGATTCAAGAGTAAGAGCAATTCAGATGTTAAAAGAATGTTCTTTGTGAAGAATATTCTTTCAGTAGTTACTAAATGCTGAAAAAAAATCATTTTCACCTTTTTAATTATTTCTAGGGTGAGATTAATGCTGTGTATTCCAAGTTTGTAATGAAGTGCCATCCTATAAGGAGAAAAGCAAGCTATATCTCAAGACTAGTTTTAGACAACTTACTGTAGTCAAGTCTTCTAAACTTTGCTGACACATCTTCATTGAATCTGAACAAGTAAAACTTTGAGAGATACCTTTATCTAGAAGAGTATTTAAGAGAGACTTTGTAATTCTTGAGCTTGGGTCCTCTGTGTTGCGATGTGTAGAGTTCAGATGATTTAACTGTTTTGTTGTTGTTTTTTTCTTTTTGGCTGCTTCGATGTCTGTGTTTAGATACTTTTATTTTCTAGTCAGTCATCTTAAAAGCTCAGCTATTTAGGTTAGTTAAGGAATGCAGTATTGCCTACGCTGGGGGTCAAACATGTATCAGCTACTAACATTTCCCTGTTCAATGCTTTTGAGTTAGCACTAAAGGATAATGAATAAAGAGGAACAAGTACTCGTGGCTCTTTCTAATGAAAGTTGCAGTAAGAAGGTGTTTCTTGGGACTGCAGTTCCCGGTGGGGGTCTCTTTGATTATTTTTGTGTAAATTTTTTGCATGAAGGAAGGGTGTCAGTGGTGTCATACTTACAGCTGTACCTGGTGTGATAAGGTCTAAATGTTGCTACTCTTGACTTCCTTGGGTGGAGATGAAGACCAGCTTAGCCTATGCCTTCTTAAATATTGTTTTTGTTAGTTTGCAGGTAGAAAAGCCCTTAAGAGGCGTATTTTAGTAGGCTATAGCAATGTAAATGAGATTTTGGCACTACTACTGTCTTGTAATAATGTATTTCTGACAGGTTGCTTTTGACCATTTGGTGCTTTAAAGCATGGTTGGTAATTCTTTGGAAAAGATGGAAGAAATTTAACTTGGTCAGTGGTTTCAAATATTGCCCCCTCTATGTTTGAAGACCTCACTCTGCCTTCAATTAACTTGAGTTTTGAAAAGTACAGTACTGGCTGCTTCTTAGCTCTTAAGATCATTAAAATTATTACTTTAGGTTTTGTGGGGTTGTGTTGGGGTTTTTGGTTTTGTTTTTTAAGACGTAAGAGGCAAATAGATGCTTGCCACGGAAAAGAGTAAAGGTGAAAAGAATATATTTTATTTTTTACATGCTTTAAATGTCAGGGGAAGGAGGCAACTGAGTAGCATTTTTGTCTTAAGGTCTTTTTAGGTTGTGTCATTTTGATGACTGAGATTATACGTGCTTTCTTATGGCACGTGCTGTATTTAATGTAAGCTGAGGAATAGCTCTTGCAACTGCAGATCCCAGTCCAAAGGCTACTGAAGTTAAAGGGAGTCTTTCCACTTGCTTCCTTGAGCATTGGATCAGACCCTCCAAAATCAGCTTTTAGAAAGACTAAAGTTGAGAAACCTCTGAGATACAAGAAGTCGCATTTCTCAGTCCTCTTAAAAAAATTGTCAAGGAGACCATAATGTCAGAGGAGAAAGCCATTTCTGAACATTTTGTCAGCAGTGGCTCAAATTTGACCCTGAAATGAGACCTCTCATGGGACTGGAGTGCTCCTTGGATGCCCGATATAAGACTTCAGAGTAAATTGTGTATAAAATGTACATAAGCCTGCTCAGGCATTTTCCACAGGATCTTGGTGATTGTCACATCTTGTCGAAGTACATAAAGCATCTTCAGTTTCATGGACTCAGTGATTGAGGTGATTTAAAAAAAAAAAAAAATTACGCTAAAATTTGTCTTGTAAATATGAAAGTCAAAATTCATATGCAGTTTCTGTCTTGCAGGAACTGGATCTTCCATACAGAATATTCTATCAAGAAGGAAATACTATGTTTCAGTGGGTTGCAATGTTGTGCTGTTAGTTTTAGCTACAGTTTAATCTCGCCTAAGGCTACAATTATTTCTACGTAAAAGTTTGTCTTTGATTCCAAGTTTTTGTTTCTGGTAAAACTCCATTCCCATCATATTGATTTTATGCCTATAGATTGTTTAATGCTAAATTGCTAGGTTTATTTTCTTTCATAATTATTGTGTGTACATATATAAGTTAGTTGGCAGGTTCACCTGTGAAACATGTCCCCTCATTGGTGACACGGAATGAGCCGTGCCAGAGCTGTGTGCCATGTTCGCTCCCTGAAGATTTTACACAACCCAAAGCGGAAATCCACATGATGAGTTTAAGGTTGACAGTAGCCTTGCTTTTACTAACTGTTGTTCGCACACAATTGTTGTTTGTTTGATCTGTCCGCCAAATCTTGAAAACTGGCAGTATAATGTAGAAAATGTTGAAGGACCTACACTAGGGAGCTCTTGCAGTAGGATGTAAACACAAGGGAGTGTAGCAGAGCTGTTCCTATGCTTGTGAGCGCTGACTAGAGCTGGGTGAGGTACAGCCTGCCTTGGGCAGAAGAACGTAGAGACGCGCTTCAGATGCTTGCTGTGACGAAGTTTGGTTTCTATTTAGGGCTGGCTGTTGTATAGTCTGCATTCCTGCCCAAATCCCTCCGTTTCACTGGAGTGCCGCTCTTGGGTTGAAGTCATTAAAAAACTACTTGAAGAGCTCTCTTGTACATTCTCCATATAATTTTAGCAGCCTGCTCACAGGCTAAGTTATGCCAGGCATGATACTGAAGAGCATTTATTATCTTTGGAAACCGTTGACATGACAAAAACATGTGGGCTGGAAATTGTTCTGTAAGCTAATGTTGTAAGCAGTTGAAGCCAGTCACAGATAAAAATGTCCTGTCTGCTCTCTGAGCAGTCAATTTGTTAAGTATTGTGAAGCTAAAGTAGATTTGGAAGGCAAAATGAAATAGAATTACATCTGTCATTATGTTTTTAATTACAGATTAATATTAAGTTAAAACTGTTCATAAGTCTCAACTCTGACCTATTACTTGCTGCTTTCATTCCTAATCCTTTGTTGAGCTTGACTTTGCAAAGATCCTTGCATTTGCCACAAAGTCCAGGAAGGACAAAAAAAGGTATTTATGCTGAATGCCAGTAATGGTCATTTAATTTAACTGTGGAGCTGAAGTCATAGTGATGCTAAAGATTTTGAGGTGCTTGTACTACTGAGAAAGGGGTTGTGTCTTTAATTTCCAGAAAAAAAGAAAATCCGCTTATGTGACTTCTAACTGAAATCATGACCTTTTGGATGCCAGTGTAAAATTAGCATCAGTCAGATAAGGGTGGGGATTGAAATGTGAGGTCACAACCATTATTTGATCAAGTACCAGCAGGTTTTATTTCACAGTTTAAGGGCTCTTTGAATTGCCATCTTATTCTGATATTTAGTTCCATTTATTTATTTAACAAACAAGCAAAATGTACAAAAAAGGGCAGAATGTTTGGGTGGGTGGACGTACTCATGTTAAATACGTGTATAAGTGTATTAAAGACAACGAAGAAACCAGAGTCTTGGAAAGATTAAAAGTGTTCTTCAGTGTATTGTTGAAAGAAGAAGCTATTGTTAGAAATGCAACACCAAGTGGGATTTGAAAATGCTTTTCTTGCCAGAAACAGGAACAAATTCCATTTTATTTTCCTGCTCTTATGTCAATAGGAAGGATTTCTTCTCATTCCAGTGGGAATGGTCACACTTCTGCCTGGATTGATCTCTTTTTAATTAAGATCTTGGATCTAGCACTAACCATTTCCATCTAACAAATCCTTCTTAAAGAAATGCAGATTCTATTTACACGGTTTTATTTCAGTGTAAGCTTGTGAGAGAAGGTCACAGTGAAGACACAAGGTCAATGAGGAAGCGTAGGATGTAGTTCTTCATAAGGAAGGGAGAGATAATGAAATAAGATAATTTTAGGCTTGTTTATGTATTCTGGTTTGTGTTATGTTCTCCCACTCGTAAATACAGGATCAAGCTCTTCAGAGCTTTTAATACAAAGGGTTTTATACAAAGGGTTTCTGAAGTCTCTCTTAGTGAAAAAAAGCATCATTTTTCAAAGACTGAGTAGCTGATGAAATATAGACTGCATGTTGCTGAGTTGTTTTTCATATAGTATTTCTCCGTCTTCTGGTCCTGTATGTATAGCCTTCATAGTATTTTCACATAGGTACTCCTCTCAGTTTTGATTCATATTTGCTAAAAAAAAAAAAATACAACAACAAAAAACAAACCACAGTCTTGGGAAGTTCTGATGTACTGATGAGCAATAGACATTGGTGGTAGGTGTATCACTCGTGCCTAGGTGCACAAGGCTTAAACAGGGTGTTCTCCTTGTGAACCCATATTGGTTATGCCTAATGATTGCATTATATGCATAAATGCCTTTCAATGATTTTTTTTCAAAATATATTTGAAAATATTTGCCTCTGGAAGCACAAGTTATGCTAACTATCTCATATTTCCAGGAAGAGAATGTGACAATCTGGATAAAGGTGTGGTTTTTTTTCTCTCTTAGACAGTGTTAGATGTATGCCACCGCTCTTCCTAATTATGTTAATTGCAATTAATGTAAAACTCTTATTGTAACATTTAAAACATCTTCTCCAAAAGGCAGTTTAATATGTCCTGCAAACTGACGGGGTGTTGAGGGAGGAAGGGGGGCTGTAATTACACCATCTACGGGATAAACAGGCGGTGATTGTCAAGCTTTTGAATGGGCCATGTAACCTTTAAGTAAGATACCACATGGAACATTTAAGTGGCCATTTCTTTTCTTGGACGGTTTACAGATAGCAAAGGATTTCTGAAATGTGACAAGTAGGCTCACTTATGCAAAGTATTTTGGTAGTCTTTTGTTTGCTTATTCCTTTTCAGAGTTCATTCTATTTTTCTTTGTTTATTTTGGTTTTCTTGTGTGTGAATAATAGGAATAGTTAATTCTTTGGTTTGCAAAAAGACTTGGGGGAAGGTAATTAGGAGTTGCTGCTTCAGATGTCTTTTTAGTTTTCCTACTTCAGTTGAAGGAGAAATAACCTTGACCAATTTGTATTTTGTTTTGCAAGTGTTGTTAATTGCTGGAAATCTTGTGGGAAACATTGAAACTTCAAATTCTTGGGGAAAAAAACTATCTTCTGTTCTCAGATGTTCAGTTTTGATCCTCTCTATTCTTATTACACCCTCATTTTACTACCTCCTGTTTATCAGGAGGTCCCTTACAGTAGGCAAGTCTGCCTGGGTGGTTAGAGGCAAATACTGGTCAGTGATGGCAGTGAACCTCCATTCGGCATTTAGTGGTTTTGGTTTGTGTTTGTTTTTTTCCCCCCTCTTATCGCATTCAGTAAATGCATTTTTGAAAAGAGGAAGGGGATTATGTTTTAATAATAAAAACCTCAAGTCAGTTCGTTCACATGCAGTGATTTAGTTAAAAAACTTGGAAGTCTTTGCTCCACTTATTTCTGTGGTGCCAGAAACTGAGAATACCCCACTTTGTCAGTTGATCATGGCATGTTCCTGCCTGCAGTCATTTGGTGTGGGAATGGGAACAGTTTGAAGTGTGCTCATCTAGCTGGACCTTTAAAAACTATGGTGTCTGCTTGTCAAGCAGAAAGAAAGATGCAAATCCTAAGTAAGATAAAACAATAGGAACAATAGGGGTGTTTTACAATTTCAAGCTGTTCTTGAAAATGAAGTATTATGTGGTAAAATTTGATACATCTTAACTCTGTTGCTTTTACTCTCCCTCCTTGCTGAGGAGAGAAATAAAAGGGGGCAACATGATGAATTTGCCTTGTAGCCTGCCATATAGCTGGGGAAAAATATTGTGGAGGTAGAGGACAGGGAGTTTGGGAAGGGAATTCAGCAACATTACTGCTGACATGTCGCTTATTTTCTGCGTGGCTGTGTGTCAAGGAAGCTGCTGGATGTTTGCACCTCTCTTTCACTAGGAAGAAATGTGTACTGAGAAGTCCGCCTTAAGTTATGCCTGCAGTTGCTTAAGGGGAATTGATCAGAAAAAACCCAACTTGTCCATTGAAAAACCTGACACATAGTTGGGATTTAAAATATGTGATGGACAAACCACTCTTGAAATGACAACTGTGCTAAACTCCAGGGCTCTAACATCTTCCTATAGACTAGAGGACAAAACACAAGCACTAACTCATCTGTAGATATTTCGCATAGTAACTCGTGGATGTATGACACAGAATGACCTCTTGATGCTGTTTAGCATCTGTTACGGTGTACTTATGAAATCAGGCAATATTTTGTAACTGCTTCCTATTATTTATCTAACTGTGTATACTTACAAGGAAAAGGAGGGAGCTACTGTACACATGCTGGGCACTCACCCTCCCCGCTACTCCTGCTGGTGTGGAAGTATTTAGGTGGATTGGCACAGCTCAGGTCTGGGCTTTCTGTGCAGGCTGATTTGCTGCCACAAAAATTGTTTTGAGAATCATGGGCTGATATTGATCCAATGGTAACTTGGAAGTGAAGAGGCCAATTTACTAAGCAAACCATAACGCTTTGGAGACTTTGCCTTTGGACAAGCTCACCTCTCCAGTATGTGCATTTGAAGCCGTCCTTCATAGGGAAGCACTTGAATTTTGTGACATTTGTTCTCTGTGGCAGTTCTTTTCCAGGATCCCTTTTGTATTTCTTGAAAAATGCTTAACCGTTGCACATCAGCCAACTTTCCTTGGACTTTCTGTGGATTCGGGGTGCTCCCAAGCCACTGGCTTTCTAGTTATCTGGAGGAGTGTCCTTGCCATCTGCTAGAAATCCCTTTATTTTCTATACTTTCTATATATTTTCTTCGTTTCAGTGGGAAGACAGATACTGTTGTTGGGTTTTCTCTGAGTCTGTCCAAGGCCGGTAAAGGAGCCCTTGGCCTGGCCTTTACATTGGTATTGGAGCAATGAATTTGGTCTACCAGAAGGTTTCAAGTGGTACCAGACTGGAAGGGTGGGGACCAGGTCTGCTCACCCCTGCTGAACTGCATCCCAGACATTTCTGAAGGGTCTTGGGGAGACACATGTGCCATCCTTCCTGACCCTCTCATGTTTACAGAAAGAGGCTTGGGGCTTAACCATTTATTTTCCTCTCATTCCTTGTTATTTGAAACACATGACTAATTCAGTTAAAGACTTTGTGGTAGCATTCTTCATGCCTCTTACTCTAACATAAATGTGCTGGTTTGTGATATGACTTCTTGTGCATAAAACCTGGAAAGAGAAGGTGAGAGAGGTGTGGGATGGGATTGAATGGGAGGAAATATGGCACGCAGACTGCAGGTGGAATACATTTTTGCCTACTTTGTTAGATAACTTTGCAAAACAATAAGGGTTTGGGGGGCTTTATTGACTATCTGCTGTGAACAGAAATGTATTTGTTTAACCTAAAGGTGGGTTTTATACCTTGTCACAAAGCCATTTGTATCTTGAGGATCAGGTAAATGTTTCTTTTCTCATCATTGTTCTCTCGCCTTCCCTGACACTTGCTTGAATGGAGGTAGTCTTTCTGAGCCAGAATTTGCTTTGGTAAGATATTTAGTGGTTTACTGTTGCTGTGATATACTGAGACTTACTCGTTTTTATCTGATGAGAGGATTTTTTGTTTTGTGGGTTTTGTCTGTCTGTCTGTTTGTTTCCCTGGAGACATATGTTACTTCTGCCTGATTTCTCCCTCATTCAAGCACCAAGACATTATGGGTTAAATATGAGACAACATTTCTGTTCAAACAAATACGTGTTAATGTTTTATCTGATCTTTTGTGAAATGTTTTGGACTTTTAAAAATTTCATTGTTTTATAGACTTGTCCACTTCACTGATGATTTTGATTATTTTTTTTAAATTCCATGATACTCACAAGACTAAGATACAAAATTAGGAAAACAAAGCCTTTTTTATTTTCTTATTCTGTTGATGGCACATTGTGGAATGTGTTCAGAGCTACTTGGCTGCAGTAATATCTTGCACCACAAATGGGAAGGTGGTGGGACTATTTACTGAATGACTAATCTTTCTGCTTGGATCTTGCTTTTAACATGTGTCCTGTGTGAGAAGCTGATTTCTTCCTTGTTCTTTCTTGCTTTTAATGGATACTGGGCTCCATCACCATTTTAATTTCCTTCATTTTCTCCTTTGTCAAACAACCACCACAATTTTGCGAAGGAATTTAGCCTCCTCCCCACCCCCAACTAAGGATGAGACTCATTCTGTTGGTGCTTAGCTACTGCCTGCAGAACTAAGACAGGGAAAAAATCTAAATCAAATCACAGGCCAGTGATACTTGTTTCATTATTGCATTTATAGTGTTAATCTAAAATAACAACAAAAATAAAAAACATACTGATCTGTGACAGAAATTCATAAAATAAAATAATTTGTTTTCTTCCATTTCTCCTCCTTCCCTTTCAAAAAGATGTTAAAATGTTTCTTAAAGAACTACTACATGAATGACTTCTTCCTTTTTGTAACTTCACCCAGCAAAATGGGGACAGTGTGTGTCGCTGGCTGACGTTTTCTCCTGTGAGGAGCGAGCAGGCCAGCTCAGCTTGCAAAGCTGGAACTTTGCAGGGATGAAGTGTTGGATGTGGGATGGCAACCTAAATCAGGTGCCTGCTGTACTAACTGCCTTCGATATTGTTTCTTTTGGGTATAGGCAGGGAGAGAGATTTTTGTGATGGGTTAGTTTCAAAGCAATGCATTCTCTCAAATCATACTCAATGAAATTTGACCTTGCATGAAACATTTTTGGGAAGTCTTTGAGATTTTTACTGAGAGAGTGTGTAGTGTTGATGGACCGTGCTGCTACTTTGAAAGAAACTGAAAAATAAAATCTTATTTTTATTTTTTTTTTGCTACTACTGAGCTTTAATAATATTTGCAGAAGGATTTTGAAATTATTAGCAGTAACTAATTAAACCAAATTTTTGAAAATAGTTGCAGGATGGACATTTAGACTGCACTGTGACTTTGTTAAATACACCTATCAACTCATTTCTTTTCTGTAAACAGTGGAAGTTTTGTGTGGCTGGATTCTGAGTTTTGCCTGAGCTCATCCTAGAATACCAACAGGCAATCTGTGATAGCTCTTCATCTGCAAGAATGATTAAATAGCAGGAAATGTCAGTATTAGCAGAGGAACACTATTGAACCGAATAGAGAACAAGTGTTTTGTTAAATTCCTCACATGAAATTGTATGTGAAAATTTAATGGAATGTTCAGAACATTTAAATAAAGAAAACATAAAGCAGCCCATTATGGCAGTACTTTGGTTTTGATGGTTTTCTCCTCTGCTCCCTCAAGGCTTAAGATACCCACTTTCTTGGCTTTCAAAATGAGGCACCATTCTTTTATATTTTTAAGAAAGTTGGGTTTGGGTGTAAAGTAGTGAAGTCTGGGCGGCCCTGGCATGTGCTGCAAATGGAGTGAGCGAGTGTTAAAAGGACTTTTGTTTGCTGCTTCCTGTGAGCTATTGTGTTTGTTTGCTGCTCAGTGAATAGTAGCTGGGCATAGAAAAGGATAAGCTAAAATAATGAACAGCAGAGAAGTCCTAAAGAAACTGGTTAATGTCTCTTAAATAGCTGAATGGCTCAAAAAAATGCAGGCTTGCTATTGTCAGTTTAAATTTTCTCCAAGTGTATTTCACATGTTACTTGCATCAGTCATCGTACAGAATAGGGCACTGCGTGTGCCTTAATTCTTTGTGACAGTGCATTTTCTACTTCTGTTTATTCTTTCTACTTTCACTTGCTCGTCTTCTAAGATCCAGGCAACAAAGAAGGATGCCTGAGCTCATCACAACTTCAGAAATTTCAGATCCCTTCTTTGTAGTTTCTCTAAAATATCATGGAACTTTTTGAGTTGATCCAGGTGGTGATGTTCTTTGGTTCTTCCTTGAGAAAATGTGCTGTGGTGAGTTTTGACTGCTCAGTAATAAATATGTAGACAGAGATGGAAGGCTGCTGCTGCAATTTCTTTTTTTAAGTAGTATTTTCATAAATAGAACCATTAATAACGATTAAATTAAGAAAAAATATTTCATTTAGCAGCTTTTTTGAACCTGTCTCTTTCAAGAAATAAGGTCTAAAAAATATGTGATAGCATATGTGTCCACAACAAGCGTGCCCTCAAAGAAGCAGCCAAGACTTGCTTAGCTGTCAGGATTTAGGGGCAGTGGACATGCTGTAAGAGTACCCAAATTCTACTGCAGCTTTGTGCCAGCCTCTTTAGTTTAGGCTGTAGTCATTTTTATAACTAGTGATTGACTTGTCCATATATAATGAAACAATGTGCTCTTCTGCCTTGCATCTGAGGGCTGTTTCTGACTGAGGTTGACAATGAGAGTAAGCCTCCATGCTGGGACTCCTGCGTTTATCAAAATGCCATCGGTTCCTGGATTTTGTGTCTATCTGCAACCACCCCAAGTACATTACCTTTGAGAGGTATCAACCATCAGTTTTTTGGCAATGTGGAATGGGTAAGGGGCTTTCCCAGGTCTCTTCGTTAGGAGTTATCACTGGGCAGTTAGAGTTGTACTATGGGCAAGTTTTTTACTTTGTAATGTTTTCATTTTAATTTGCTGAGGAGCTGTGCCTGTATCCAGTTTTTGTCTGATTTAGGTCTGGAAAAAATGTTGATACTTTACTTGCTGATAGTTTAATATTATCTACAAAACTGACCTGCAATTAACTGAGTTTTCATGTATTGAGAAAAAATATGCTATAAAACAGTATGATTAAAAAAAAAGGAATATAACTATAGGAAACAAAACACATGTATGGAGCGGAATTTTTGGCATATCTTTAAAACACTGGGTGGTTAAGTAGCTTTAATGTCATTATATCAGAAATGAAACATAGGCTGCCTGCTGCAGTAACTTAATATGAGAAAGGAAAGGCTGACTTCATGACTTTGCAGCGGGGAATACCAAGACTTGAGTCTCAAAAATTCATTGTTTACAACAAATTACAGAGAATTTTATTAAAGTATACTGCATTTAATGAAATTCAGTATCTCTGTAAAGTCATGACCACGTATTTTGTTGACCACAGTTTGCTAATTGTTTCTGAAGCAGGGTAGGGATTCGAGGATGTGAACGTGAAGTATAATATTAGGGGCTCTTGCCTTGTTTTTTTCTTCATCATTTACAATGTTAAACAGCAGGAAAGGTTCTCATGAGAGGCTCAGATTTTCCTCATTTTCAGATCTCTCTGATGCCATCAAACTGCTGAGCATTATGAAGTCATTTTGTAATGCTGTTTATCAAATTAAACTTGAAGCAGTTATTCTCAAGCTGTTTATCTTGGAAGTTTGTTACTTCTATTTTAGGCCTGAAGAAGCATCTCATAATTGTGTCTATTGCTGTGCTATCATTCTCTACAAACGTACTTTGAGCAATATTTAACATTTAAAGGAAAAATAACAGCAAAATCACAAATAGTTGGGCACATCAAAAATTTCTTGAGAATTCATAAACATTTTCTTTTCAGAAATTGTTAATGTTTTGGTTTTGAGAGCATGATTCCAGTGAGGTTTGTCCCTAAAACTGAGGTGCCTAAAATCTCACTTCACTTTCTAGCCCTGCCAGGTCTAGACCAGTTGAAACAAGTTTTTAAGTCAGATAAAATACTGAAACAAAACTTTTTGAACAAAATGGGTGCCAGTTGAACTTGAGACATTCAAAATAAATTCTCTCAGCTACCTTCTGGAGGTATCTGCCTTGCAGAGCACGTAAGCAGGGTACATACATAAAGGCAAATACTTGAGTCCTTCTCTAACACCAGTTTCCTCAGAATTTAAAGATAGCCACAGCATGCCCATGTAACTGCCTAAGTTTGGTAAAACCTTGCCAAACCTAGCCACAATTTGATTGACATAGTGACATTCTGTACCGGCAGATATTCCTTACTGAAAAGGAATGAACCACACCAGCCTCAGTCTCCATGACATTGATATAACTGTGCCCTTGGTGAGGACTGTGCTAAAAGAGCCTTTTGCTGATTTGCAAAAGCAAACAAAACAAACCCCCAACAAAAAAACACAAACAAACAACAAAACCAATCTGATCATCTAGAAACTCTTCTCATTCAAAAATCAAATCTTAAGGTATATGCTGGATTGAAGAATTTGAATTTTGAACAAAAGATGTCCATTCTTATTCTAATCATCTGAATAAAGGTTGAGCTTTCTTTTTTTGAGTAACCAAATTTTCCAAAGAAGCCTGAAGAATTCCTGCTTGATAGCATATAGCTTGAATGCACATTGCTGTCTTCATCATCATCTAGCAGTTCGTTTTTAGTTTCACTGTGCTAATGAGTCCTTGAGTAATGTTTGAGATTTCTGATTTTTTTAACCTTTTATTGGTGGCGGACGTGCTTTTCTGCTCTTGTTCCATTAGTACACCAATAGATCTTCTGAAAAAAATTTATGCAATAAAAACCAGTTCATACTGCAAGTAATCTGCAGTTTTCCTAATTGCATTAATCTTCAATGATTTACTGCAAGCAGGGTCTGCATAATTCCTGCAGGTACTGCTTGTCCTCTAGCTTGTTTGCGAGAGATTCATTGCAAAGAGCAGCATTTTAAATCCCAAGCTGTGTTGTTGATCTTTAATAAAGTCCATGGGTTAGGTGGTACTCTGATCTGCTCCCTAAAGTAAGAGCCACTAGATTCAAGTGCATTTATAGTGTAAATATTTGAATTTGCTCTCAAAATTCTCCTCTGCAGGAGTTCTCAAAATAATACCTAACATCCATGTATTTTTCAGAAAATCCCATCAAAGTCTTCACTAGCAGCTCTATGCAACACAACTCACTCAAGCTGATTTTTCTTGAACCTGTTCAAATAAACCTCCTCCCTCAAAATCACTCATGATTTTATATTGCAACTAAGGATACATGTTTATTACATTACATGTACAATATTACATTATTATTTTCAAAGTTTTATGCTTCAAAAAATGTTGATTCTGAGTTTAATCACCACATAAAGAACAGCTTATTGGAGAAACTTTTTGGATGTTCTGAATTGATGAAATCTAATACCAGACTTTGGAAGATATTTGAAATGTGGGGGACAGTTCAACAGAAGCTGTGAAAAGCATCCAGCACTGCTGCCTGGTTGATGACATCACCACTGTTATTTCAACTTCAGGCTCACCAACATTTTGTCAGATAGCTTCATTTACACAGGATTTTCAAAATGTTGCTAGAACAAGGAAATCATTAATGTTTATAAATATGTAAAGGGCAAGTGTCAGGACGGAGCCAGGCTCTTCTCAGTGCTGCCCAATGACAGGACAAGGGGCAATGGGTGCAAGCTGGAGCACAGGAGGCTCCAGGTAAACATAAGGAAAAGCTTTTTCATGGTGAAGGTGTCAGAGCACTGGAACAGGCTGCCCAAAGAGGCTGTGGAATCTCCTCTGGAGACGTTCAAAACCTGCCTGGACACCACATTCCTGTGTGACCTACTCTAGATTCCTGCTCTGGCTGGGGGATTGGACTAGGTGATCTTCTGAAGTCCCTTCTAAGCCCTAGCATTCTGTGATTCTGTGATTTATTTTCCCTTAAACCACCTACAGGCTAAAGAGCAGGAGGAAATTGGTGCTTTTGACCTGCAGTCATCCTCCACCTGTTGGCATCAAAATGCACTCTCCTATGAGCACCTTGAACTGTGTTTTTCTACCCCAAACAGATGATTTCTTACTTCTGCGATCGATGAAATCCTGGGCATGAAAGGGAAACAGGCACTTAAGGAAGAATCAGGAAACACAGGATATCTAGCAAGCGTGTGTGGATAAGCAGCAGCAAGGAGAGGTGTTTGACGAAGAGCAAGGGGTCTCTTGGTTTGGAGGGAGTGGAAGGGCAGTGTTTCACCCACTGCTCCTGTGCACAGCATAGTTGCCATTCATGTGTTAAGCGAAGGTCACGGCAGCAGCGTATGCTGCAAAGCAGGCCCGCAACCAAAGTTGTGCACTTCCTTTGAACATCTGCGTACAGGCGCACGTGTGCACGCACTCGGCCCGTAGAAGCGTTTAAAACCAGATGGAAGGTCTGGTTAATGTTCATATCGCCTTGGAGCATTTCACATGTGGCGGCTTCAAAGCAGGCAGTAGTAGCAGTGCAGCATGAGCAGAGATCTTAGCTCAGTTACAACTGTAGCTTTGCTTATCATCTGAATTGATGGTACAGATGCCTTCTGACAGTAAATACACGGCAGTGATACATTATGTAGAATCTGTTGCACTCGCCACAGCAGTGCCATAGATCACTTGGATCCAACAAATTAAAAAGGCGAGGCAATGTGGTGTCTATTTCTGTGTGTACAAGTAGGTCTACTGTGTTCAGTTTTGGGCCCCTCACAACAAGAATGACATTAAGGTTCTGGAACGTTGCCAAATAAGGGCAATGAAGCTGTTGAAGAGTCTAAAGCACAAGTGTTATGAGGAGCAGCTGTGGGAATTGGGGTTGTTCAGTCTGGAGAAAAGGAGGTACAGAAGAGACCTTATCGCTCTCTACAACGACCTGAAAGGAGGTTGTAGTGAGGTGGGGATCAGTGTTTTCTCCCAATGACAAGAGGAAACCGTCTCAGGTTGAACTAGGGGGAGGCCTAGGTTGCATATTAGGAGGGAAAAAAAAAAAGAAATCATCACAGATAGGGTTATGAGGCACTGGAACAGGCTGCCCAAGGAAGTGGTGGAGTAACCACCCCTGGAGGTATTTAGAAGATGCATAGATGCAGTGCCGAGGGACGTGGTTTAGTGGTGACCTGGCAATGCTGGGTTAATGGTTGTGCTCGATGATCTTAAAGGTGTCTCCCAACCAAAATGTTTCTATTACTAAATTTTACTTATTACTTGACATAAGGCTTAATTAATATGATTTTGGGGAGGGAGAGTGGAGAATAGGGAGAATTAGCTTGAGTGCCCCTTAGCGTACCTTGATAGAGAGCCTCTTATGTCTACATCAGAAACCTAAAGAGAATCTAGCTTAACTAGTTGTACATGGTGTACGTGTACTTACATCTGAATGAACCTCCTTGCTCCACTGCCAGCCAGAAACATAAGGAACCCAAGAGTAACTTCTTCAGGTCTGCAATCTGGTTCAAATGCTGTGAGAGAGTTGCTAGAGTGGACTTGGCTTCAGTGCAAGAGCCTCACATAGAGTGAACTGCCTGAAACTTGATTTGTCCTGCCCTGTGAGATGTACATGCAGTGGTGTCAAGGAATTTGTTTAAAAATGGAGATACTAGAAACCCCATCTGTTTTGAACTGACTGACTTCATGCACATGTATGCAGGCACACATGTAACTGGAAATGCACATCATCTGGTAGACGGCTGTAAATGCCATTGGCTTTTCCGAATGGTAAAAAGATTGGATAATGTTTTATGTGAGCTTCTGATAACATCACTTCTAAAGAGTATTATTCATGTCTGAATCATCCATTTGTTTTCATGCTGTTCTCTGTCACTGCAGCTACTTCAAGCCTTTCTCACATGATCTGCCAAAGATTAGTCACTAGCCCTGTGACGTAGTGTACGGCCTCTCCTTCTCCCAAGGGCCAAGGATTTTATTCCAGTTGTGTCGTGGTGTTTGTTTGGGTCAGTGCTTTTGTTGTGGCTCTCTAAAGATGGGTTCTCAGATTTTGGCTGCTGTTTGCTTTAGGATTTGAGAGGGTATAAAAAGATCCTGTTGTGGTAAGACAGCAGAAACATCTGCTGACGAGTGGGAGGAGGAGGAGGAGGTTGCTAACCAAAGGCAGCAGCAGGGAGCTTGCAGTTCCTCCTCCTCCGCTCTCACCGCTAGATATGAACCTGCTGTAATAAACGGGCTGGCACCACAACATAAGCTCCAGAGAGAAACAGGTCTCAGGTCAGCCAGCTAGAAGAAACCTCAAAAGAAAACAATACAACTGAATAGATAGCAGAAATAATTCTGGTAGATTAATTCACTCCTTGCTGTCCCTAATGCAGTTTGGAACTTATGTGTAAACTCTAGGGAAAGAGAAAGCAAGGCATGCTTGTGCAGTCTGCTACTTCTGAAAATAATGTCAAAGTTTTGAGGAGTTCCCTCAAAATAAGGGAACTAGAGGGGCATAAAGCTCCTCCATAACTAGAGGCAGATTTCAAATCACACTCTGCAGTAACCAGCTGAAGAGTATGAACTTCTCGCTTGCTCCAACTGGGTGCATGTAGCCAATCTTCTCCTTATCTGGCTTGAGAGGTGAGAATAGGTTGCAATTCTTTTATGTACAACATGCAAAATGTTCTATCATCTACTCATAAGCATGCTGCTCATTAAATTAATGATGACTGACTACTACTTTTAGGATCAGAAGGCAAAAAATAATGGGAAAGGATAAAGAAAGAGCAGTTACCCTACCCATCTCACCTGGTCCCACTCTGTGTTGGGTGGCAGGGGAGTTAGGAGGAGCAGAGCAATGTCGAGGCAGCGGGTGTCCTGTGCCCCATCTGGCAGCAGTCCCAGGGGCAGGAGCTGCCCTGGCCCCACACTCCCCAGCCTGGGAGGAAAAAGGACTCTCAAATAGGTTTTGAAGCCTTTATTTATTTATTTATGTTTAATGTCTGTTTGCCTTTTAACTGCTGCTGGCCAGGGGTCGAGGAGGAGGAGGGATTTGACCCTGATATGCTGCTAAGCTTAAACATGCTCGAGAGAGACTCCCTGCAGAGTCTATACACCAGCAGTTACAGTGTTTATGTTCTAAATACTTACACGGGGATGAAACTCAAGATTGCAAATACTGACTTTTTGTAGAGGGCTCCTCACAGAGATTGCTTTCTGCTTTTCTTCAGAAAGCATGGTCCTTTCATGGTCATCATCCGTAGGTGCTGTCAAGAAAAAATGTGGTCATGTCTCATGGGAAAAACTCCTGTGAGGATCAGTGTCTTCTTTGTAATAACAGAAAGCATTTGCGGCAGTGGGTACTTACACTTCATTAGACACAGTTTATTAGTTGTGGTCTGGTTTTTATACAGTTGTGGTGATACACATTTTGGATCAAAACTGGCTTATACTTTCGCGTGTTGGCCGTCAAAATAAGACACAGGATTGTTGCCAGGTATGGTAGATTTGGCACGTTGTTTTAAGCGGTACAGACAAGCTGTAGAGCTTATAATTGAGTGACACTGCCCTTCTTGGTAGCACCACAGTAATTGGGCTGATGTTTACAGCAACGGAGAAGGTAATAGGGGCTTGAAAGCATCAGTACCTGGTGTGCCTGGAGCTTTGGGGAATTCTGCTGCATCTCAGCTTTGAAGAATTGGAAGGGGAAGTGGCATCCTTTATTTCTGGTGATATGTTGGTGTGCCATGGGAGGCAGCAGATGCTGTAATGGGCATCTCAGCATTGCAGCCTTTCAGTTTTTAGTATATTAAAGGTAGTGGGAAGAGTTTTCGTGAGTGGAACTTCTCTTATTGTCACTATCTGTATTTCTTTGTAAAAGATCCTTGCGTCTTACAGAAGTGAATCAAGTCTGAATTGCAAAGGAGCCCAAAAGTCGTATTATTTCATTTTATGTTTCTGTTGGTTTTCTTTCTCATTGCTCATAGTGGTTTAAAATTCCTTTTTTAGCAAGTCGAAATTACTGCGCGTCTTTTGTGAAGGCTTTGTTTGGTTTATAGAGCAAAGAGTATTTAGGGACAGTGATTTGCGACCCAGGTCAATCAAGCACTCTTGCATTTTGAAAGTTCGGTTCCTCTAATTCCTTGACAATTTTGGATGCAATTTTCCTTTATGCTTTTTTTTGTTTTGATTTTTTTTTGTTGTTGTTTTCATCATTAAAAACTTTCCTCCTTCTCTTTCTGTCATTCAGTCAGAAATGTTGAGGAACTGAAGTTTGTAAAACCCAAGCTTATGGTATAGCAGATTCCTATCAGAGATCTCAGCTTTGGCTGGGAGCATAAGTTCGTATATTGTGTTTTTTGTTTACTTTTTAAAATAAACAACTTTGAGTTTTGATCTGCCTAAACTAAGCAAAAACCTCAAAAAGGAACTAAAATAACTCACAAGGTACTGGGCTAATATAATGAAAACTTAGTACTGTTCTTAGTCATCTGGGAATTTTTAGCATAAATTTTAATGCAATTTATTTTAGCATGCAATTTTATTGATTTTTGTATTTTTTTTATATATTTTTCTTTGTCTTTATGCAGACATAGGTGCTGGCTTATGGATTTTTTTCTCCTCTATAGTTATGAAATACTCTTTAATATTTTCTGGAACCTAAGTCATTTGTTTCCCACCTCATTTCACTAAGTGAAAGACCGTTTCTTCTTACAGACCTATGTCTACCACCTTGGCCCAAACAATCAGGGATGAATATTCTCCTCAAAGCTTTCTAGCAACAAAAACTAAATTTCTTCAGATGATTGACTAAAAGGTCTATGTCAGCTCTTGCTAGCTCAGAAAATATTGAGTTGTGAGTTAAAGCTCTGGGATTTTTTTACTTGTTTTAACCCATTTTTGGTTCTGTTTTATACTGTGTTGGCACTGCAGTGCGAGGCCGCTCTGCACAAGTTGTGTGACAAGTGGCTGCTTTTTGATGGTGGCTCCAAAAGAGAATTTCGTCCTGTAACTTTTTCCTGGTCGCTAAACCATGAGATAGTATAAAGATTGAGAGAGCATGCTGGTAAAACACTGAAGTTTTTATTTTCTTGTTATTTGTGATAGTGTATAAAATAAAGGAATGAACTAATTCTCTGGAGCTGAGCAGCACTGGCTAAACTGCTTATCTTTAATCAATGTAAATGTACCTGATGTTAAACAAAGTTTTATTTCAGTGGCTGGTGGTCTTCTGTGAACGTACGATGTTTTCGGGGTCACATCACCCAGCGCCGGCCGCCAGGCCTGTCAGCGCTTTCATCTGAGCTGTCCTTACTCTTTCCTGCTGTGAGAAAGGATGACAGCTCATTTTATCTGCCCTGCGAACAAACACAAAAGCTGGATTTCCTGCATAGTTTTTTGTATGAGTTTTTTTTTTTTCTTCTCCTCGGTGGGGATGAAGGCTTGTGTATGAGGAAACACTGATTAATTCCAGCTGTTTCATTTGCTGCTGAGGATAGGTCGTGTCTGAAATGCTGGAGACATTTACCATCATGAGAACCTGAGCCCCGTTTGGAGATCCAAAACTGTTTCCCTTTGATAGGCTTATCCAAATGCAGATTTTGACCATCTCAGACATAAGAGATGGTAAATCTAGATCTTAATCTCGAGACTCAATTTTCTGCATCTGTGTTATCTAATCTGTGGTGTACCTAATCTACATAAGTGCGATTTAAACCATTATAACACTCAGCACTAAACTGTTTGTTACAGGTTCTGGAAAAAGGAAGCGATATGGTGATGGTTGCAGAACAAGTGACTGATACCAGGTTTTAATACAAGAGTTAAATGAAAGATCTGATTGAGGAGTTTTGTACCACACTGTTCTATTTCTACTCCTTTTAATTTTTGCCTATTTCATTCCTCTACTTTACAAAGTGCTCACAGATTCTTCTATAAAGAAGGAACTAAATCTTGGCAGTAGAACAGATTTTTAAAAAGCCACTATGAGAAGGGCATCTTTCTAGGGAAACCTGACATATTTTTCATATCCTTTCCCGAGAGGGGAATGAACTCTGAAGTGTGCAATGAAGTCGGTTTGTAAACTTGATACAATGTGAAGGTCAGGGCAGAGGAGAAGAGAACAGATTAGGGGCAGGGGAAAGAGGATTAAATGTTCAGCAAATATTTATATAATATAAAGCATATCAAATCAAACTTGAACTAATGTGATGCATCTATGTTCTTTCCTTTTTTTTTTCTTGCATAATTTGTATTCTTGAAACTTGTGTGGAGTATGTATGTTACTTGGAGTATGGAATTCTTTCTCTAGATTTGCTGACAGGTAATTGTTGATACTCGCAGGAGTTACTACCATGTGTTGTAGCCTAGGAGCAGGGAACTGGCTCCCTTCCTAACGGATGGTGAATCCTTTTGAACACCCTTTTGCAGACCACGTGTCAATGCACATCTTTATGATATCTGATGGTAGCGTACAACATATTAGCCATTGGTCATAAGAAATTAATATGTAAACTGTAAACATTCCAAGAAATGTTGGCTGCTGACTCCTAATTTGTGTTCTGTCTTAATTTGATTCAAAAAGTTTAACTCAGTGCTGTGTGATTCTCAAGTTGCACAGCTAAAATGTAGAACACAGAGTTAGTCCTTTCAGCCTGGGTTCTGCACCATTCACTTCTTTTTAAAAGAATGAAAACTTATTCATGTTTATGTTGATTTATATAATTTGGATGTAATTTAGGATACCCGATTGAAACTAGCAGGAGAGGGAACTGTAGAGTTAACTGGCACTGGGTGGGCTGGGTTCTCCATCCCAAGGTGACTGCATATGGTGCTTTCTGAAGACCTGTCCATGCTAAAAGTAGATGGAAAATATTCAGGTTTGAATATTGTCGTTATTTTTTGATGCAAGCTTGAAATTTGACCTTGGACATTTTTACTTATTTTCAGCATTGAAAGAGACAGTGCAGTTCTGTATCGTTTCTTGTTGTGACATTTAACTTTGATGTGGTGTATATATTTTGAATTCCACAAGATAATGTTGCTTTTGCAATGATACTTTTAACGTACTTTCTTGATCATATTGTTCTGCTCTTTCTGCTTTCCAATAGTTATTTGGCAAACTTCACAAAGAAAGTGAATCTTTAAGAAAAATGTATTTTGCAATGTGGCAATTACAGCTGGCATGGAAGTGGCTCAGAATTACTGGTTTTATGGATAGCCTGTTTGGTTTGACTTTTTTTGCTTTTTTAGAGGAGCTCTGATTACTCTTTATTTTTACTCATGATGTTTACTGTGATCTATAATTTTCTTTCAATTAGATTCTAAGCCAGCTGGCTTCATGTTTCAAAACAAATTGCCTCCTTTCCTTATTTTAAAACTCTTTTTTTAATTCCCCTCTTTTTAGCAATTTTATAACTTGGCAGGCGCTTCTGATGTAACAAAACTCTTTGTTCTTTTGAGGATGTTGTGGCCAAAATCTTTATTGTTTTTTCCTCCGTGGGAATAAAATCCCTTTTTAAATTTCATTTTGCATTGTGTTTTCCATTAAACTGTAGATGAATTTTACAGAGTTCCATTTTCTTGGAGAATTTTCTCAAAGATTATCTCCTCTTGCATGCAGCTGCGTACTTTGTTCAGCTACCTGCTTTTCTGTTGCTCTTGCGCATTACTTGAATTTCTCTTGCGGTGTCCTTTGTGAATCTGCTATGTGTCCTTTGCCCTTATTTTCCACTTTTTGTATAGCTCCCTGCAACTCGTTCTGTGGCTGATGAAGGTTTTGCAGTTATGTTGTCTGCTTTCTGATAGAACATAGTGTTGTAGGTGATGGTGGTCTGTTACTTACAGAGCTTGTTCATGGCAGCCTCTGCAGAATGAGAATAGAGGTTGGGACAGAGAAATGTAGATTTAGTTATAAAGAGCTGTGAAATGTGCAGTGAAAATCAGGACACAATGCTTTTTTGAGTCGTTTATAAAACTTGAAAATAAGAAGGCAAATAAATATATTCTTCCTTGAAAGCATCGTTGAGCCGCTAAATCACTGATGTCAACAGATGCTGGTTTTGGGGATTTGAGGAAGCTTTAAATCAGGCTGTAAGAGCAGGGTGCTGGGAGAGTGCCAAAGACCCTGAGGTAATATGGAAGAGGATGAGGTGAAATGAGAACCAGTACAACAACTGTAGGAGTGTCCACATGGTGATGGGTCTGTCCGTGGAGAGAAGCTGAGGCTCCGTGTGCCAGGTGGCTGCAGAACTCACGTGTGACCCGGCCACCCACCTGCTTCCCAGGCACTTGTCTTGCTGCCTGGGAAATGCCAGCCATAGCAAACTGCACAGCCGGGAGAGGGCTGGAAATGGACAAAGCAATGGAGAGTAGGTCAGGAATAGGAAAAGAACAAGCAGTGGGAAATCCTGAAGTGGTGTGCTGTGTTGCTGTGGCAGCGTTGCTGTACATTTGTGCGTGTTGATGTTGGCTTTCCCTCATGGTCTTTAGAAGGAGCTGCTAGTGTTTGTAAAGCCATTTCAAGATGAAAAAGGAGTTTCCTATTATGTATTGCTGTGGTCATTCTAGATAAAGCTTGAGGCATGATCAAATGGGACTTTAATCAAGTTGCTGTTTGTATTTGTATAAATCAGTGTCTCTGGCCTATTTATAACTAAGAAGTCTTAATATAATTTCACTCAAAGACTGGTTTACCAAATTTTTGTTTTTCAACCATACTGCATTGAAATAACATCCTTGTGTAAGTAACTTTTCCCAATAAGAGACCAACAAGAAATATGTGATGAGTTCAAATTCTGCATAACCTGGGGCAATTAAATTGCAAGACTAAGAGTATTAATGAAATTAAAATTAAGGATATTTATCAAAATAAAGGGTATTAATGGAGATCGGATCCGGGCTTGCACACAATAGCAGACTTTCTGAATCATTTAGAAAATTGTAGCAATAGAATAATTTTTAAGGTGCTGTAGTATCCAGAACTACTTTTGATTTAGTGTGTGGGGAGTCATAAGCACCTTTGAGACAACAGAGCACCATCTGGGATGTGATGCCAACTTATAAACTACTACTAGTTCAGGATTCCCTAGTCTGCTTCTCAAGGGAGGATAAGGTACCCAGGGTAATTTCTAAACAAGAGAGTTAGCTAGATATTGGGACTAAGCTATCCCAATGAATATTATGTATTATAGATGATTGTTTTGTTTCATGTAGCAGAAATACATATCACTGTATTTGCAAGGTGAGGCCCAGAAAGAGGTTTGACTCTTCCTCCCTACTCCTACGATTTTTGTTTGAGGGAAAACATTGTAAATCTTGTAGTTCAATGATCTTTTCAGTTTCCATGACTGAGCACTTGGAAAAATATGTATTATGGCATAGATGTTGTTTTGAGTCCCAGTCTCTGCTCTGATCTTCTGTATCAGCTTTTGCTTTCCCTTGTGGGAGGTAGCACAGCCAGCTCCTTGGGACCTTTCCTGTTGCCTTACAGCAGCTTTGTTTTGGAGAACACATTTTAGGGTAATTGCCTCCAAAAGAAAAGAATAGTGTTCGGTCTTCTCTGATAAGCTTAAATGTTGGCCTGCCTTAGGATCCTTGAGGAATTAAAAATGGGAATGCTGATTGGCATTGTAAAGTAGCGTCTTTTGTATGAGAGGCTCTTGGCGTGCTACAAGCGTCTTGTCTTTGGAGAAGCCTCTGCCCAATCAGTCAAGCGCTGCTGCCAGCCCAAATAACTCTGGTGAGAAGTCAATGAGCACTCTGTTGCATTCTCTTTGTCTGGCCACGTTTTAACAAAGCACTTGTGTTAGCAGGGTGGTGGAAATGCCATTCCTTGCCACCGTAATCTAAGTGGAGGCTAAATGAAAAGTTTCCATTTTTAGCTTTTCTTAAAATAATGAAAGGAATTGTCTGGGCCTATGTTGATATGCAATGAAACTTTGAACTATTGAGTAAATAAAGCCACTGAGTGTATATCATTATAGTTTTAAAGAAGCAACTGTGAAGTGGTTGGAGTTCTTGCCTCTACCAGGAGTTAGAGATTAACTTAGTTTAAGAATTTATTTTTTTTTAAAAAGCATAATCTTTTTAAAACTCTCATCTCTAAGATAATCAAAGTAACATTGAATCTGACATTTAAGAATCAAAGCCTGTGTATGGGCAGATGAAAAGCTGCAGAGTAAGTACTTTGTCCCTGCTCACTGCAGGGAGGGGTTGAATTAGATGACCTTTAAAGGTCCTTTCCAACCCAAACCAGTCTGTGATTCTACTCGGGAAACTCGGTGGCTTTCCAGGTGAGGGACAGGCTCCTGGCCGCTGGGGCTCACAAGCCCCTGGCCTTCAGCCCTGCCTGGCCAGGGGCTCCAGCTCCCTGGGCTGTGGATGCTCACCCTGTGCCAGGCCTCAAGGCTGCTGTCCCTGCTGCTGCCTCGCAACTCTCCCTGGGAGCCGAGCGGGGAGAGGAGAGGAGAGCTCGCTGCAGCCCCCAGCCCCATTTGTGCCAAAGTAGTGCCTACGGCCACTCTATCCTTCTGGCAGGAGCTTCCCGAGGTATGGGGAACAAGGGAGAAGTCTGGCCCTCCTTTAGTGTTGGTCTCAATAGCACTTATTTTTTGGCAGATTTAGGCTGTTTATAGTAGCAATTTCCTGACATTACA
Organism: Baryphthengus martii; assembly: GCA_013396935.1. NCBI lineage: Eukaryota > Metazoa > Chordata > Aves > Coraciiformes > Momotidae > Baryphthengus > Baryphthengus martii. The sequence continues at coordinate 251,827 of VWZK01000506.1, forward strand.
AAATTTGGGAGCTTGAGAAATTTGCAAATTGGAGAAGGCTAATAAAATTTACGTGATGTTTCCTTGCAAAAGCTTTTTTTTTTCCTTTCTTTTTTTTTTTTTTTGTCTGGAATGACTCTAGTGTCTGTGTCAGAATGCCATTTAGTGAAAACCCCCAGGGGTTTGGTGGTTGGTTTTGTTTGCTGTTTTTTTCTTTATATATATATATATGTATCTTAAAGCTATGAAATCCTACAAAAAGTTGATTTCCTAGCAGACTTGAATAGTTTAAATCAATATAAAGCAGGTATTTATTTGACCTTTTTTTTTAGTTAGTACTGAAATGTATCAAAGTAATATGATAATAGAGGAACAACTGCATTTGTGTCATGTTCAGTTTTACAGAAATATATTGTCTTATCCAGAATAGATAGATCAGTGCTCCCTGTTACCCAGTATGGCAGGTATGTTTGTAAGAAAGGATGGGAACAAAAACAGCAAAGAGAATGCAGTATACAGAAGCCTGGGGAAAATTGCTTTTTTGTTAAAGCTATGTAAATTTGGATTGCTTTTTTTTTTCCTTAAAGATAAAACCACCTGCATTCATAGTGTATTGTTGGTTGAATTTTTTTCAGTTTTTGATATAACTTTCTTAGTGCTTTCCTGAATATTTACTTGCAAGCAGTTTTTGTGGTGTTTATGAGCTATTATTTTATAGTACTTAAGAGCAGTCAGTGTTATTTTCCATATTCTTCTCCCTTTGTTTCTAAACATTATCCCTGTCCTGCAACTTCCATGGCTACTGTCTGACAGCCTTCTAGTTATACACTCATTTCATTTGAGCACAGATGTTGTTGTTACATGGAAAGATGCTTGAAGGAGAGCTGAACTACCACTTGTAAGCCATAGCTGGTGGAGCCAGAAGTCTGGTGGCCACCTGTCAATCAGGGTGTTTAGACACTGGGGAAGATTTTCCTTACATACAGTAATTTTGCAGCTGCTGTGCATGAGTATGTTGTGGTTTCAGTCCTGGGTTTGAAGGTTGATTTTCTTTGTTTTATACATGTTCTTCTTGTATATTCTTCACGTACTGTGTTTTATTTTGTAATCTGTGAAGCTTTTTTTTTTTTTACTGGGTGGTACCTGCTTTTTGTTTTCACTGTTTAGAGTCGTCAATGGGCTTCTGCCTCTTGACCATCCGCCCGTTGCCAAAGATGAGCATTTTGATGCTGTTGTTTAAGACTGAATTTTACATTCAGAAAACTCTTGTGTGTTTGGCTAAGTAGTCAAAACACTAAAGCAAGATTTGCTGCCTTTTCTACTAGAGCAATTAACCAGAATTTACACTGATTTTAATTGTGCCGGACTTCCAAGAGTGTCAGTGAAAGCAAGCTAAATGTATGTCATCTTTTTCTAATTTCTACCTCTTCTGGAAATTGCAGTAAACAGGACAAGTAACCTCATGGAGTTTATTGATTTAAACTCTGCCACTGTACATCATGAATGTCTGACTTGTTATTTGGAACGGATTGAAGAGTTCCTGAGGGGAACTGAGTCAGGGCACGGTCCGTGCCCAGGAGCTTTCGTGTCTATCTGGAATTGCCCCTGTTCAGCTGTGGTTCTTTGGAGATGGGTGACAGAAGTTTTTTGTTCTGGGGAAAACAGGGAGCTGTGGTTGTGCGTGTACCACCTCCATGCCGAGTAGGCATTGCCATTCATTCCTTTGAATATAAGTAGCCTTATATAATATAGATTAGGGAGCATGGACAGAAAGTACTTTCTGCTACAGACTGTTCCTCCCAGAAGTGTGTTAAACAGTACTTAACATAATGCATGGAAAGTTAATACATTTGTCAGAAGTAGCCAACACACATTTGGCACTTTTTGCTCTTCTCTTTTTTTCTTTTATTATTTTCTTCCCACAGGCTGTGCTCTGTGGGGAAGACTTGTTTCTAAGAACCAAAAGTGATATTACAATATTGAGGAGCAGTGCAAAACTGGAGACTAAAGCTGCTCAACCAGTTGTGAAGTCTCAGAATGGTTCATTGATTCACGTTAAATAAGTTCTTTCACACCAGATCGCGAATTTCTACAGACTCGTCGCCCTTTCTCTAAGGAAAATATTTTGAATTATCAATGAAGTTATTGATAAACTCTGTCCTTGAGACTCTAAAGCAATGTGTTGTTCATCCAAACCAAGAGGAGAAGTTGGTGGGGTAGAACCCTGGGTGTTGCACAAGGGCTACTGATCTCACCCCTCACCCTTCTGGAGCTGCCATTGATCCCAGCCTGAGGGAGGGTGTGTGAGATCACCTGGCTGGTGTCCCAGCTTCCTCCTCCTTAAAAGATCTCAGAATAGTGGTTTGCTACGTGTTGTTGGTAATATTAACAAGTCCTTTATTAAAGCTTGTTGCTTTTAATAAAATCAGTCTCAGGAACGAGGTGACTGGGTGAACATTTGGAGTAAATTTTTATTAGAAGGAAACTTCAAATTTTTAATTGTCAGCATTTTGGAGGCTATGTGAAAATGTTTTCGAATGTCTCCTAAGATGTGAAATGGGAAGTAAAATAATGTCTCATTTACTATTTTTAAGATGATTTGATTAAAAAAAAATAAATTCTGAAGATTTCTGAGCAGCAGAGAGAGTTTGACAGCATTGGGTAATGACAAGCTTTGAAGATGCTGAATATCTTCACTCTCAGGTGTTTGTACCCAAAAGAGACTGCAGCCCAAGGCTGATCTTGGAATTAGCACCTATTCAGAGAGAAATCAGGGGCTGTAAAAGTGGGAACATTCTTCTGAATGTGTGGCCAAGCTGCAGCGATGCATGATTTAGCAGCAGCTTTATTAATATATGATGAATTTTATACTCCCTCTAGTCTATACAACCAGAAATCTCTAAACTGTCCTGTGCAGAGCTGGGGCAGCATTATTTTTCAGTTGAAGTTAATCACTCACTGTTCGAGTTGTTGATATTGCTTCTAATGCTCATGAAGGCAAAGATGGAGAAGAGGAGTGTGCTTTGTCACACTCAGATTTATGTTACAAATTTTGTCAGATGCTTTTGACCAAGTATACTTTTTTTTGTTGTTGTTGCTGAAATTTAGGACCAACTTAAAGTGAATCTCCTCTTTTTCATATTTCAAAGCAAAACAAGAAAATCTGATTCAACTTCCAGGGTTTGAACCAATCTCTACTGTTTCTTTCTAACCACATTTCAGGGTTGTCTTTTTGGGTTTTTTTGGTCATGACTCTTGCAGTCAAGACAGTATCTTCCTCATACCTATCATTCAACATCTCATTGAATTTTGTCTGTAATCAAACAAATTTATCGCTGAGTTTGCCTTCAAGCCAGTTATTAGTTCTGTTTCATTTGTGTCCAGATATTGTCTTCTGAAACCAATATACTTGAATTGCTTAAGTGAGAGAAATACAATTTAATGATGTATGTTTTCTCTTGGATTTGCTGCCCATCAGGTTTTAATGTGGTTTTGCAAAAGAAGGAAGGCAATTGTATCAAAGGCTTATAGTAATGCCAGAAAATATCAAAAATCCCATATCTGTTTGGTATCAAAAATATGTCCACACATTAGGAGCATTTTCTATTTATTTGTGTGGGATGCTTCATATTTCCACCAATTCTCCTGAGACAAGAGGAAGTGAAGTAGTGTTGGGACTTGTGTTGGCACTTGACTTGTAAGAACTGACTGTTTTTGCAATCCAAACGCAATACGAAGGAAAATGCAGTTAAGAAATCAAAACAAATAGAACCAATAAATCTGTGTGAAATTGGTGAATTATGAGGGTCTGATGAAGGTAAAAGTAACTGCCAAATCTTCTCAGAAATTTCATGCAACTCCACTTCTGAGTGAGAGGGGTAAAACAAATTGAGTTCCTTTGAGGCACAAGGGGAGAAGTAGTTGGCTGAAAATAGCAAATGGAAGGAAAAAAGAGCTTTTAAATTAAGACTCAGTCTTTGAGAAGTGCAAAGGAAGACCAGGTGAGCAGTCCAGGAGGCCTTGCAGAGTCTGAGGTTGTTGACTGTATGCCAGAAGGCCTTCAGGCATTTTGAAAGGGGCCAGCAGAGTGACAGGAGACTGAAAGAAAAATACGGGAGGTCTGAGAGACCAGGGAAACTTTAGAGGGCTATCAGATATTTTTATTTTTTTATTTTTTTTTTAAATCATCCCAGGACTAAATCCAAGTTTCTAGTCAGATGTCAAATGTGCAGACAAAAAACTATACAGAAATCTGGCTCATAGTTGCTCTTTCCATTTATGCATACATAGGTGACATGTTTCAGCCATTTCAGTAACCTTTTCTGGTCTAGTCCTGGAAAACTAACACTGCAAATCTCCTAAATGTTACTGTGTGTCTTAAAAGAGATGAAGTAAAGTCAAATACAGGTGTCCAGGTGGCCTTGGCAAGAAGACCTGGACCTTCCAACTTCCCAGCTGCAGCCACAGAGGCTGAAGAGGATGCCCTTCATCTTGGGCATTGCCACTTAATTTTTGTCTCAGTTCATGTAAGTGAAAAGAAGTTTTTGTTGTCAAAATATCACCTACTACCAAATCTAGACCAAATTTTTGTTAGTGTATTCTATCAACCAAAACCATTAATTCTCCATGCCTGAGCTTACAGGGTGAGAGAGCACTATGGGGCTAACTAGAGTCATTGATATTGCTGAAATCACAAGATTGATCTTGATCGTTGGATATTTTTTTAGGCCAAGGGTCCTTTACAGCTGCAGTCTTGAACACAGAAGCTAGAGGATTTTTAAAGAATTTTTTTTCTTGACCACATGAAGGGTGAGATGACTGAGATATTTGTCTAGTGGTGTTAACAAAAGTTTACCTAATGCAAAGTGGAATTCTGCTCTGCAATTGCCTTAATCCGCATTCCTCAGTTTTCACCCAACCGCAACCAATCACATACCAACACAACAATAACACGACTGATTATGGCAGCGCACCTGTGTTGGAGTTTTTCTGGCCAGCCTTTTTTGTTACTTTCTGCTGATTTTATCTTTAGACCAAAATTATTTTATTTCTTGCAAAGATTCTCTATCAAGGTAATGAATTGATTTTGGAAAAGGTCTTTATTCAGATATATGCAAAACCAAGTCCTTTTTTAAAAATAACTTGCTGTTTGTGTGTTTAAGCTCCTCCTAAGAAGTTTATTTAGGTAAAGTGTCTGAAAATGATAATACTTTAAATTTTCATGGTTGTAGTATTATATCATTAGCAAGTGAAAAAGGAGAAAAAATTGCCGAAACAACAAACAGGCTGTCAAAATATGTGCTGGTGTTAAGACTGCAAACCAGCAGTTCTGCTGCTTGAACGCATTTTCTCTTATGAGGACTCTGAAATATGAGCAGCAAAAGAAAGCAGATTTGGTTGAAGAGTATATGTAAAATCTGCCAAAATAAAAACACATCCTTAATGCTGGAATTGCAGTGGAACTAAGATGAAATCTTTTTGTTAGTTAAGGAATAATGTCAGTATTCCAAATACTGAATGCGAAATGAACTCTTTGTTCATTATGTTAGCTTTTTTTTTGGGTGCTTTGTATCAATATATGTTGTTTTAAATCATCAGTATGCTTATAGAAACTGGTGTAGGTTTCATTCATTTTGTTAATCATTACTGCTTTCCACTTCAGCTCTTTCTGAGTGAACTCAGCTGCCATCCCACTCGGTTCTTGAGTGGAGCCAACTGTTCTTACTTGTCACTAATTTTTAATCTATGGTGATATAAGTCTTTGATAGCAAATGAATAAGCTTTTTAGGAGTAGTTGGAGTAAAGGATCTGATACTATGTGAGAGCTTTTACTATTTTCTTTGACGTTCGTTTGGTTAATAGATATATTTAATTTTGCTGCTATTTTATAAACGATTATATTACAACACAACCCCAAATTTAGGAATTGTTCAGCAATGAAAAAAATCTATTAATTTCCATGTCCATTTGACACAACTGTTTCTAAGTTACAGTAGACAATATTTGCACAGGTCTTTCTGAAGTGAACTTACCTGCTGTTTACCTTATGAAGGTTACTTTCTGACTTGTGATGTTATCTGCCTTGCAGAAGTTCAAGCAAACACCATCCCTTTCCGTACATAGTACAGTAGTTAAATGAGAAATTTCAGTGGCTTATTACATCTGTTACAAAATTTAAAACACAAAATGTGACCAAAACAGCACCAGGCTGCCCATACGTGAGGGGAGTTTTAGACTTGCAGCCTAGGGATTCATGTAGTTTCATTGTTGTTGTTACCGTCCTCCCTTGTCTTCTCCCTTTCCCTACACACTAGAAAATCATGGATATTATTTCTATATATAATAAATTTCATTGCATAGATTAAGCCTTGAGTACCACACAAATAGGAAATTCAGGTAAAAAAAAATTGAGCCCAGCTAACTAGAAGGACCCACCCATGGAGGTGAGGCCGATGATGAAGGGGGTAGGATATTTGTTAAGTATTTTGATCTGGCTTTTTAGTTACGAAATCGATTGTACAAGCAGCTGTCAGGATGGTTTATTTGGAATTTACATTTGATGGTACTTTGAGTTGTAGGTGCAGCAAATTTGACTTCTTCCCTCAACAGTGGAGGTGGGAACACCTGCAGCAGTGGCAGTTCAGAAAGGGGACTGAGAAGTGTCCTCCTCTTCCAGCATGTGCTCTAGGATATAGTCAGTGAAGAGAGAAGCAAGTTGATCCAGTACAGTGGCAAGGAAGCAAAGTGAAGCATCAAGAGGAATCATACAGAGAAGTTGTAGTAGGGGAGACTTCATAGAGAAATAGGAATAATTGCATCCTACGAAGTAAATGTATGTTGGTTTATCATCAGTAATAGTAGTGCTGCTTCTTAGCAGTGGCTAAAACTGAAACAACTATCATCTGTTATACCACCTTCCTCCCCCACCCCCCAAAAAAACCCAACCCAACAATCTCCTCATTGAAAGAGAAATATTGAATTTTTTATGCCTGTGGAAGTCCCCCGAGGGGAAATCCCCCAAAGGACAAAAATTGTAATTATTTACAGCCTGGATAATTATCTATGTATTGACATTTACGTGTTGTGAGCAAGTATAGTCATGTGCTCAATCTTTATAGAAATCTGAATCATGCTTACTACGCGAGGCATAAAAAAAATCAAAACATGATGTGTTAGCTCCAATTTCCCCTATGGAAAAAAGTTGCAGGTTTTTTTGTGAATAAAGGGCTAGAGAACAAGGTGCAGCTCAGACAGGCCAGGAACTACACAACAAGGTTTTGTTTTTAGGAATATCAGCAATTACATGTATTGTTTTTCTTAGAAGTCATCAAAATATGCTCTGAATGTATATAGATGTACAGGTTGGAGTAAAAAAGATGAGTAGGCTCACTTATCTCTTTGGGCCATCTGTGATTGTACTGAATGGAAGGAATTTCTCAGAGATAATACTGAAAATGGTACCAAAATGACATCTATTACAAGACCTGCAATATAAGGACTTCCTTAAACACAGTATTTGAAATACTATGATATATTTTCATCTTTCATTCTGTGTTTGACTAGTTCCTAGAAATTGGAGATTTCCCCTTTTGTTGTGAGCTGATAAAATCATCTTCATCCTTCCTCTTTCCAGATTTATGTATGTGTTAATAGTACCAGAGTATCAGTGTTCTGTTGCTTATGCATGCTTATCTGGTTTACAATTAAGAAGAAAAAAAGTGGTAATATAATGAATAGCTGGCAAATTCCAATAGAGAGACAACATTTGCGTTAAAATGCTTCAGCTGAGAAAGGAGAGTTTATGTCGCATTAGGGAATATAATTTTGTACTCATGATTTTGTTCGGTGTGTATTGTTCAGGGGTTTTGGGGGCTACTTTTTATATTAAGAAAACGTTAACTGGAATAGCGATTTATGTGGTTTATTCTGTATGAGGTATTTTGTTCCTGGATGTTCCACTCATGACTGTGTGAGATGCTGCCATCTCTTTTAAAAATCAGAAGCAACCAAACCAACTCTCATAAAAAACACTCAGCACACCCATCACCCACCCCCCCAGCTTAATTTTGTTTTACTCTAAAATGTAGATGATTTATTGTGCCTGCACGTATATACACGTGTAGAGCGCACCCTGCGTAATTGCATACACATCTGTTCAGAAGCAGATGAATTAATACACCAAGAAACAACTGCACTCAGAGTAAAGCCTGTACATAAATTATGTTTTGGTAGCAGCCACTCTTTTTTTTGAGATTTCTGGAACTTCTAGTCAGGTATCATTCAAGAATGTATCACTTGGTAAGTGATATCGTCATTATTTGTAACATAAACATACACTCCTACCTTTGTGGTCTTTTGGCATATGTTACTTGAAAGATTGAACTCCTGGAGAAGAGATTCCTCAGTAAAAGTATTTCCTTAACATTGTTAGAAGTCTCTTTCTCTAAATCTTAACCTTATGGCATTCTCAGAGCTTGGTATAATGTTGAATTTATCATCTTTTGCTAATGACTAGGAGCTTTACAATTAGCATTACCTGTTTTAGAGCACTGTTGTGTATTTTGCAACGTAGAAATATAATGCCCCTCTGGAAAGGTGGTATTAATAAATCTTTCCACAGCAGAGGACCGTTTTGCTGGAAGTAAAATATTTGTGTAGCTTATATGGGATATAAGCTATACTTCATTTTTCTGTCTTCCGTCAGCCAAATGCACTCATCTGGATTCCCCTATTTCTTTGTCACTATATTCTTAACTTCAGTTTTCTGGATACAGTGCTCTCATGATTCTGGTGAGGATTCAGTGGAAGTAGCTAATGAAACTCATCTGTACAATATTTATTTAAATCTTACTTAAGTGCAGTGAATGAGTTCATGAAGGAAGCTATATTTGAGCATCTGACTCACCTGAGTCGCTGACAGAAGACTTCTAGCAGAGAGTGGCAAAGCGTAGATGCTACGAGCTGAAACATTAACCCATATCCCTGCAGAGTATAGATGCAGAGCTGAGACAGTGGCTTTGATGGTGTTATAGTGAAGATGTTGGTATGAAGGCAGCTCTTAACTGCAAGTTCAAGGAACCATAAGCACTTCCGTTGTCGTCTTATAAACGGTGAGGAGGGAATTGTTTAGGATTAAGATACAGTAAGTAATCTCTAGAACCCAACATCTTTTCTAAATGTATGAAAAAAATCTAGGATGATAATCGTTACATGCTTATCAAAGGATTTGGTTTTATCTCTTTGGATTCCTTTATGGAACTTGTAGACAGCATTTCAGACTTGGATAATTACGTGCTACTTGTCTCCTGGAGAACAAAACACATAAAAGACAAATAGCATACTCTTCAGACTTGCTTTTTGTCCTTCAACTGTGTTGCTCTCCTGATGTCTGGTAACAAGGCTGACATTGGGATGTTTCACTTTATTTTGAATTTACTATGGCGGAGGATATCCTGCAAATCCCTTCAAGTAAAGGAAAAAGAAACTTCGTCTTGCAGTAGACTTAGTTTTGATGGCTTGAGTACCAAAATTCACTCTTTCTTCAGTTGTTTCCTCTGCTTGCTTAGTAGCCTGAATAAAATTAATTTTTGCTCTGCTTCTTGGACCCCAACTGGGGCAATCAGAGGATAGGCTTTGGCTCATCCTTACCTTACAACTCTCCAAAACAAATTTGACCGAAAAGTTCAGGCTGGTAATGCTGAGTCACTGGAGATGCAGCTTTTCCACAGATGCATCATATACCAACTTTGTTCAGCTTTCTTTATCCGATAGCAGTCCTATTCACTTAGCTGACCTGAAAGGGTCTTACAGTTACCTTTACTTGTGAGGAGAGAGTTAATGGTAAAATATTTTACTAATTTGTGTGCAAAAATACCTAAAAAACCAAAAAAAACCCCAACCAGTCAACAAAAAAAACTTGTGTGATTTAGTCAGTGAATTTCCTGTAAGTTTTGAAAGCAGAGTTAAAGCTGCCAAATTTGATTTAGTTAAACCAAATTTGACTTCGTCCTGTACATCCCATCTTAAAGTAAATGATAATGAAAGACTGAATTTGTAGATTTTTTTATTTTTTTTTTTATTGATAGCTCTGGTTTAGGAATCGCAGAAAGTCAAACTAATTAATTTGAATTCAGAGACATTCCAGTTTGCATATCATATAAAAAATTCCTATTTATAGTATGTTGTTGAGTATATTTGTTCATTTTAGACACTAGGAAAAGCTTTAACACACTTCAGTGTTTTGAAATGAATCGCTATTAATTTTGTTTACTAAGACCACAAACGATTAGATATATATTTGAAAAGAGAAGCCTTAGCTTTCTTCAGGAATTTATAAACATTGGAAAGACTTTTTGTGTTTTTCTTTCTAAAGAATTTTTCACTAAAAGTCCTAAAATAAAAGGCCACAAATCTCTCGGAGATTTATTGGTAGTTATTGCAAGAATGATAAAGGTCTGCTGATATCATGACTACCCTTTTATTTGATGTTGAGTGCCTATTGGCATAAACCCCAAACGCTGACTGAAACTCTACATGTGAAACCAAATAATTACTCCTGATAAGGATAATATATCAGCACTAGGACGCTGATAGTGGTAATTCTCCATGTCATTTAAATAGTAGATAACAGCACTACAGCAACTGATAAATGATTAGCTTAAGTCATGAAATGAGGCACATGTGTGTTTTTCCTGGTTGCGTGTATGAGAATTGCAATTAATTTTTATTTATGCAGGCCTGTAATTTAGACAGTGATTTCAGATAATGGATTTAGTGACACAGGAAGAGAGGAATGTTGTTTTGTTTTTTTTTTTTCAACTCCCTGCTAAAGATACCCTTCGTTTTCCTTCAGTATTTCAGAGCATGTGGAGAGAAGAGAAAAGCGCTACAGGTCTTACAGAGATGTCCTTCAGTAAGATATGTATTTATACCCCCTCTTCAGCCTGTAGGGTGTTTTGAGACATCCTTATATTCGTAGGGTGCTCTTTCTTCTTATGCTCCTTCCAAACTTTTAGGGGAGAAGGAAAGAAATGTCTGACTTTTCTTCTTGTTTTTACTAAGCTTTTTGACACATAGAAATACCCAAGGAAAGGGATTATAGCTTTCTCCTCTCTGTGAATCCTCCTCATTCCCCTGTAAATCTGTCTGCTTACTGTTCAGGAAGATACAGTAAACCATTATCTGTCTTAGTCCGGTCTCTTATCTGTTAGAGATCAGGATGCACCTCAGGATGCTGGCTGATTATCCCACATCTGCCTGTGATGGAGGTCTCGCAGCTGGCTCTGGAGCAGCTGTGCTGTGCAGCTGTGAGGCCATAGTGCCTCCACTCTGATTTAATATGGCAATTTCTGCCTGCCTCAGTTTTAGTTTTGCTTTCCATTGTGAATGGATTTTCATTTAATTTTGAAACGAAGAGCAAAATAATGTATGCAATATTCATCATGCTTTCTTTAAGGAAGTACATCTGGCTGCATTAATGAAAGCAATGAGCTAGAGGTAATGAATATATTACCAAGATAGAAAATTGGTCCTTTGTCATACAAGCTACCTGCTTGCATACACTTGGAGCACGGAAACTGGGTATTTTGTATGCCTTTTACACCCTGTTAAATGATTCCGCTTGCTGATAGTCACTAATTTTTGTTATATGAGAAGAGTGGTAAAAGGTACATGATAAAACTTGGAATTAAACCAGAAACGGATGTTGTTAACAGGGATATTACCTTCATATGCTTTTTTTTTTTTTTCAAATATCTATTTTCTTCTCCTAAAATGTGGCTGGGTCAGGCTTTAGAAACTCAGTGTGAAAGTCTGTCTGTGTTTGATGAAAAACAGAATATCCTGTAAGAGACGTAGAAAAATTGCAATGAAGAAGCAGTGTGGAAGGAAAAGCAGATTCAAACAGTTCTTTCTGCCACCCACACTGTCACAGCAAAGCTTCAGTAGGAAAAGACAAATTAATGCAGTTTTGTTTGGACCTTGAAAAAAGCCATAGAGGTCATGTTATAAGCGCAGTGTAGATGTTTGTGGGTCCAACAGTGATGCCCTTACACGTGACGAGTGGTACCTTTCTCCCTACTTAAGTTACTGTAACCGCTTAAATAGTACAGCCCTCTTCAATGCATTTTTGTGAGTATTAATGTCATACTTTTAGGTGCAGAGGTGGCTTTTGGCACAAATGTTTTTTGAACGTTTAGAGGAGAGACGTGTAAAAATGGTGTACTTAGTCCAAGCCACCCAAAAGTGTAATTACAGCTGAAGCAGAGAGGAGCAGTCAGACTAGACTTTATAATCACTTATTACACATCTTTTGGCTGCTAGAAACATAAGCAGTCACCATAAATCCCACTATATATAAAAATAAGTAGTAGAACTCATTACAGCTTTTTGGCTGTTTCTGTTTCACTGCTGGCTATCGATACGTGACAAGGCAACGTTAATCTTGTCTCTCTGGCGGCCAGGAGAAGAAAACTGCACATGGGCATCCAGAGGCTGCAAAGGAAGCATGGAAATACACACACTGGAAGAGGTGGAGAGGTCAAGTTTAACATTCAAACCCTGCTTATAACTAACTTAAAATATTACCCTTCAGCTGCGAAAGACTGGATTTCAGCAGCAAATTTGACCAGACGGACCACACAATGAAGTCATCAGAGCTGAGACCCACCAGCTTGAAAAAAAAACAACCCCTGGTGTTAAGACAAATGCTTTGAAGAGTGGTTGATATTAATCAGGTGGTGCTACTGGTTTGGAGTTCGTTAGTCATTCCATATGAATAAAAATGCTGATAAAGGGCATAATAACATTACAGAGCTGAGGCAGTTTTGTAACACAAGAAGCCACAGATCTGAATCCTACTTAGGGGGAATTGGTCAGGGTCCATTTCAAAATTCCTTAAGCCAAATTCATCTCTGGGCTAACTCCTTTGAAGTCACTGGGGTTACACAAGGAATTAATTTGGCCATTCAGCTCTGTACATTAGCAGAGATCTGACTAGTGATCCTGCTCGCCGTGTTGGAGCTTTTATCGTTTCAGTGTGGTTTCCTCAGAGGAACTCCCAAGACAATCCATCAGCGTTTCCACTGCAGGCAGCCCTCGTCTTCCCCATCCTCTCTTCCCACCTATTTCTTAATTGCTGTGGTAACAACTGAACAATTTTTTTTTTCAAGCTATCATGTACTATGTAAGTATCTCCCTTTTTATTTTGAATGTTTGCCTACGCCTATATTTGGTAACCTGAATCGGATTTCTGACATGTCAGAACTGGGCATGGCCCTGGTTCACTGAGAGAAGTTAAAATTCAGTGTTCCTGGCTGTGCTTGCGCTGCAGGCACAACTGAATCCTGGTAATGCAGGGTTGGATCTAAAACTGCTTCAGTCTGACAGATGTGCAGTGTCTGTTTCTGTCCTCCCAGCAAGCAGTGTTCGTCCAGTCACCCAGTCAGCTGGACCAGGGAACCAAATAAATTGAAAATTAACCCAGAAAGTCCATGTACAGTTAAATCCATTAGCTGCCTCTCAACACAAGAGGGATGGAGTAGCAGAAATGGAGGGCTGAGAGCTGTCTGGAGGTGACTGGCAGCACCGAGCATGGCCTCTCATAGACTTCGTGGCTCTTCTGACCATTGAAAGAAGGGAAGGAATCTCCAGCTACCTTCAGCTACCTGCATTTTTAGTATTTGCAAGGCTGCTGAATTTTGTCTCTCTCATATCTGTCAGTGGCTGTTAGGAGGGGTGACAGGAGGAGGAAAAGGGCCTGGTGAGGTAATGGTAGGGTAGAGAAGCTGCTGGCAGCTGATGGTGGTAGTCCTGACAAAGCCAGAAGTGCTCAGGGAGCTTATCTGGTAACACTGTGGGGGTCTCACAAGGGAGAGTCCATCTTCAAGAATTCCGGTTTCGCTTGTGTGTGATATCAAAGCCCCACTTCAGGAATGCATATCTATTAAACTGTACTCTAATGACCTCTATGGAAGTTAATGGGTGTCCAGAGTGTGTGTCCATGCCCACGGATGTGTCCCCAGCACTGAGCCCTGGCTAGGCTCTCTGGCTGCACAAACGTACCTGAGTGAACGTCCCACGGAAGCATTAGCGGGGTTTGTCTCTAGCTCACTTCTCCCTGGGAGGTGTCAGATACCTGTGCTGAGCAAGCATTGTCGATCATCTGAGGGATTTTTCTATATGTGAAGAAAAGTGATGTAAACCAAAAAGTACAATACTGCTGTCGAGCATTTCTATCCAAATCCTCCTAGAGATTCAAGACATGCCAAATATGTAACAACATAATTTTTTTTCCCCACCGCATGTTGCATATAGCCAGGAGTGGTGGAGAAAGTTTTATGTAGGTTTATTTTATGAAACAAGAACAAACATTTATGAGTACTGGAGCAAACAATTTTCCACAGGTTTCTCTCTAGCTCTCTCCTTTTCCCTTCTCCTCTTGTTTTGAGGAGAAGGTTGTGGCCAAGTTAATGAGACTGACATCCATCTGCTGAGGGGCTGCTTTTGTAGAACCAGATCTGAAGTCTGGTCTGTAAATTAGTCCCATATTTAACATGATGGGCTAGGGGGAGTGGAGGGTGTGGAGTGTCTAAGGTAATATACTTTGAGGAGCTGAAATACCCACTGTGTTGCAAGTTAAAAGTTGGAGGATTTGTTGTTTGTTTGTTTTTTCCTCGTAGAGGAACATTTTAAAATCTAACAGACTGATACCTAAATATTATTTCTCAAAATATGCACTGTTGTGTTACACTTGCTTCTGTCAAAAGATACTTTGGATTACAGTCTTGGTGCTGTGGGGCTTCCCCTGAGAGGTCCACGTGTTTCCACTTCAAGGAAATACACTTCATCTCTGACTCTTATCAGCCACAGGTCTTCCAGGACAGCAAGCAATGGAATAGTTCTTCAAGTACTGACAGAAGATGCTTGAAAATGTAACTTCTCTAACAAACAAGCAAACAACGAAAGAGCAGTGATACAAGGGATTATGAAACTCCACTCTATAATCAAGAATTAATAGCAAAAATCTTAAAATTTTATTTTGGTTATAAATTTTATTTCTCTGTATTGTTCACCAGACTGTGGCAAGTAGATACTGACTTTGCAATTTTGTTTTTCATTTGATTTTTTTTAAATGTGGTATTACAATGTACCATTCAAGTAAAATGGGTAAGGTGTTGAAAAGGATATAAAGCTGAAAAAGCGAAACCTGTCAGACTTTTATGGAACAAAAGGATGTAAACTGTTCCTATTATTGGATCAACAGATTCCTTGTTCCCATTTCTTTTTTCTTCCAAAAGAAACTGTTTGAGCTTGATCATGAATTTATTGATGTGTGTATATTGACAGGGGTAAGACGTGCTTTCACCTATACATTATAGCACCATGTGAGTGGAAAATGCAGCTGGTTCTGTGAGTGTGGAAAGGACAAGGCATTGATCGGGAGATGATTAGTTGGAAGTGGAGAGCTTTAAAGTTCAGAAAATGTGTTATTTTAAAGAAAGCACACTTCTAGAATGTCTAAATACTACAGCAGCAGTTACTGGAAATAATATGAAATAGATTATTGTACCAATCTATATCTAAGGAAGAAGACAGACATGATTTTTTTAAAGCCTGTTAGTCTTTTTGTGCTGCTAGCTTGTCCTTTCATATACTTCAAATTTAAATTATTCTCCCTTTTTGTACGGCAAATATTTTAGGTCTGAATTGAAACGGATATTTGCAGGTGCTTAATTTTAAACACACAAGGGGATTATGCATGTGCACAAAGTTCGCTGTGTGAGTAGATCATGGAGCTTTCTGTAGAGTTAAGGTAAGCTCCTGTGATCTTTTTTGTGTGAGGGATCTCTTCTTTCCTCTGAAGGCATCTCTGCAGAGATGTCTCATATGGAAGACCAAATTTCTTTACTTGCTAGCCTGATAAGTCTTTCCTGAACACAGATGTGTTGAAAGGACACTGCCAATCTGAAATTTATGAGAATGAGCACAAACATAAGGTTAGCCTCCATTTCCAGATCAGCTGAGCTCTGCGTCTTTTGATTTTTAATGTTTGAGAAATGCCCTGTGAAAGCCAGGACATCTGCATCTTCCTTCTGTGGACATATAGTCATTGACAAAAACTCCTGTCCACCTCTGCCTGATTTCTGAGCTTTCAGGGGAGGCTGAGCTCTCTGTAGGGATCTGGGCAGCCCGGTGCCAGCAGACCTCTATTAGGAATGAAGTTTTGCTTGTCTGGGCCTTGGTGGTGGTGGCAGCAGCACTTGCAAGGCTACAGAGCTTCAAAAATGACAGGACATGTTTGTTTGGACTGTGAGAAACCTCTAGGGTTTTGTTCTGCTTTTGGTGTTCCTGTGGTTTGATCCTGTGCAGGGGATCCACATTTAGTGTTGTGGACATTTGCTGAACCCATGTTGAGTGAACAGAACTGAGGTGATTGCAGCTTTGAAGGGCTGACAGTGAGAAATCCAGTCAGATTTTAATTTAGAATATTCCAGTTGCAAGTCATCCCCAATCCCATTGCTGCTGTTTATCTTAGTATGTTCTTGCTTCCAACAGAATTATAGATGCTTTTGCTCACCTTGGAAAAATTGCAGCAATAACACAAGAAATGGTGTTTACGAAAGCAGATATGCAAAATAATCTCTTAGATACAAAATGAGCTGGATCAAATAGGGAAAAGTTGCAGAAAAATAACTTTTTTTTATAGTATAATCTTTTGAAAGTTATTACTACCTGGAAGATAAAGAAACATTTTAATAAGGAACAATAATATGTTTATTTTTATATAGTTTTTACTCAATTACTCTTGGTGTATGTTACAGTGCAATATACATGCTGAAAGAGAGGATCATGGCCTTCCGTTGTCTATCATGATGAATTTCCATTGGCATTTAAAGATTTAAATGAACCTGGGTTTTCAGAAATAAAACGTCAACGAGTGACATCTGAAACAAAGTTGAGATCTGGAGTTTGATGGGCTCTTACAGAACTGGCAAGAAATCCTCTAGTAGGCTTAGTTTGCTGTGCTCCTGAGGAATTTATAGACAGTAATTGTGTACAGTAGTGCATGTGTTTTTAAATTGACTGTTCTGTCTGGGTAGGTATGGACAGTATTTTGAAAATAGAAGACAACCACTAAAAGATGGGATAAACTGCCTGTTGATTTTTTTCAGACTGACTGTTCATTTGTCATGGTTGAGAAGTGGCTCCTCACAGCTTGGGCTCTCGGAGCTCATTCTTCCAGTACTGCTCAAAGACTGGACTAGATGGACCCCTCTCAGAGAAGCTGAGCTGGCTGTGGGTCAGCAACTGCTGACCACTGGGTTCTGAGCACTTGAAAATGCAGCCATCATTGACTGCAGCAGTGTTTTCTGATGCTTCAGCCTGTCTCAGGGTCAGACAGTTCTGTACATGCTAAGGTGCAGGCTCTGCAGTCTTTGCTTTCCAGGTAGGAGCTGGTGTCCTGCCATTCATACATAAACTATGTGGACAGCAACATTCCTTACATTATACGAGGCATTAGTGCGCGCTCCCTTACTGCTCTGGGATAAATACATACCCCAGATTCAAGTCGTAGTAGGTATGAAAAAAAATAAACAAAGTTCCTGAAATCATATTTATTAAGCACATTTTCACATTGTCTTTTGAAAAGTGTATAAAAGTTGAGTTAAAGGCTCATGTCCTCAGGTTTTTGCTTATAAGAAAAAATACTTGATTTACCTTTAAAGGGGAGCGAAAATGAAAGTCTGCTACTGCTGCCTTTGATTTCAGTATTCCTAGTACAATTTGTCCAGCTTTGTGTGGAAGTCATGCTAGGTTGCTCGCATTTTATTCTGCCTGTATGCTCTACAGAGTGTCTTCTATTTATGGTTTTATTAGAGAAATGATAGAAGGAATTTGAATATAAAATAAATCTGCATAAATTAATATAACCTTCACCAGAGCAGCATAATGGTGAAGAGAAAAATCATTGTTGTTACCTGAGATAGATGGGCCTGGAAGTGTAATGTAGCAGAAGTGATGCATGCAGAACAGGTACATGTATGGGTAATGGACTGAGACTCAGTGGACTTGGACTAACATTCATGAAATGCTTCCTTCACTGGTGTCATTTCAGATTGCATGGGGCGATGTCTTTCCTTGAGAAGTGTTTCAATGTATACTGCTGTCCTTCCTAGGTAACAATTATTACTAGTTGTAGCAAGTCAGAATTTGTACCTCTTGAGAAACCAAAAGCAATTGAGGCAGTAACAGTTGAATTAACAAATGAGTACTTAATTATCTATGGAAGCCAAAGCTGGAGGAACCTGGGGGATGCAGGTTGTGTGTGTTCCCTGCCAGGACACCGTGTCGGGGTGTGAAACTCCAGTATCAGAGCAGCAAGGTTAAGTCTAGTTTTCAAAATCTCATCTTACCTTATTTATATATGGTGTCTTGAAATGTGGAGTACTCCATTTTTCTTAAATAGCCCTTCATTCCATGACATGTTTAGAAATCTATTTAGTGGAGCATTTTGTTCATATTCTGTCCTCTTGCCTTCTATGGCTCTTTTGCAACTATATGCTAGATTAAAATCATAGATGAAACTTTTGTTGTAACCAAAAAGAAATGACTTCTTATGTTTTCTGGAGCTGACGTTCTGTTCTGTAGCTTACCATGTATATACTTTTTGAGAAGCTAGTCATCTTCTTTCTGTACTCTTCTTTCTTTTTCCTCTACACTTTCACAATGGCTTTTCCTGGACCAAATCTCATGTTCAGCTGCCGACACAGAACCCCCGCCTGCTTCATTCAGAGTTGTGTGCGGCCAAACAGGGTGAAAATGCTGAACTTTAAACACTCTCCGTTTCCTTGTTTTTTTGTGTTGGTTTTTTTTTTTGTGGGCTTTTTTACAGTCGCTTTCTTACCGTAGAACCAAGAACCTTTTTCTCATAAATGATTTTTATATTTTTTAATAAATGTTTTGACTGTTCTAACTTAAACTAAAACTTTGAGGATGATGGTAAGAGATGGCTTGTGAGAGGATAGGAGTTTCTAAACTATGCTATAGCATAGTATACTGTATAGTATATTAATACATTATAGTGAAGTACAGCATAGACTAACTCCTTCAGTTGTCAAAGGCTAATGCTAATACATATAGTCAATGTAATACATACTAACCCTTGTAACAATTAAAACCAGGACAAAACATGTTGAAGTAATCAGCTGATTTTGCAACATTGCACACTGGAATGACCAAGTTTTATGTTTAGCTATGATATTCCATGGAATTCTCATACCTAAATGATGCCAGCTTGGTTATTTATATCTCATTTTGGTGATTTAGATACATACTGTTATCGGAAATCACATTTAAGATGCAACTAAAGCAACTAAATCTCATTACATGTTTTATATAGGTTTTTTTTTCTAGCTACTGTTATGATTAGGTTTATTTACCGAATGGTACAATCTCAGAAGGTTAATTTTCTGTCATTATGAAATAAACTCTTGTGCAACTTCAGCTTGCCTGAATTGGGAGATGATGTTTCCACCCCAACTTGGGTCCAAATTCAGAAAAAGAGTTTGGTTTTGCAAATTCTAAATGCAGCTCATCCCTCCTAAACAAAGTATTTTTATTCCCATATTATAATGCATGAGTTGTTTGTTTGTTTTATTTCTTGTAATTCCTCCTGAGGGTTGTTTGCACAGTAATTTCAAAGTTGCTTCATTCAGGGTTGCTTTTGCCCTGCCAAAATCTTCTGACACAAATCAGTCTCTTAAGTTGTACACCTTCTGAAGCCCTTAGCTACATATTGAGAATGTGTATGTCATCTTCCAAGGTCTTTTGTATTATGCTCCAGAGCCTGACCAAATTGGTCAACTCTGTCCCTGTACTGAAAAAAATAAACAAGAAAAAAGAAAAAGCCCCCCTTTGATCTGAAAGCAAAAGTTAGAAAGAAATCGTTCTGCTGGGCTCCAGAGTCTTCCCATCTCCGTTGCCTCTCAGCTGCCCTGTGGAGCAAAAGGAGGACTTTCCTGCCTGTGGCCACCTCCAAGCACGAACATGGAATACAGCCTCTGGGGGACACCCCCACACAAAGCGCAAGGAAAACCAGGGGCTGAGCAAATAGTTTAACTTTGCCAACTGCCCCTCAAGTTTTTTGCTGATTTTTAGAAATGGGAGCTGCTATTGTTGCGTTTACTTCACCCTTTGTTAGTTATATAGATTCACGTTGTAAGTTCTTTGAGGATAGATGCTGGGATTTGTATGGTGCCCATCACTGAGAGCAAAAGGGCATAGGAGTGTGTACAGAGCCAGGCTTGATGGCTCAGGTCCTCTCCAGTCTGGCCCACAGTGAGGTAATCCATCAGATGGATGCTGAATCGGGGTCAGAAAACCATATCACTGGATGTGCCAGCTTCTCCTGACTGCTTCTCCGTAGCACATGTCACTGTATCCATCTGTGACTGTTTTCATTTGGCTTTGAGTTTATCTCCAGAGGAAAAGTGACACAAGAAAGGCCATCTAGTACTAGGATGGACAAGAATCACTTGGCACTCTTCTCATACCAGGCTGCAAAAAAGATTTTGGCTGTAGGAGTTTAAAGTATCCCTGGGCATTCTGAAAACAAATGTGATTTATAGACGTTACAGACCATCTTCATCCAGCAAGTATGCAGGCTGAGAATTTGCAGAAGCCGACATGCTGGCCCTAGTTAACTGGATCCGGTCCATGGCCTTCACATCACTTGACCTTATTAAACATTTATGTGAAGATTCCTCATACCAATTTCTCACTCTAACCAGCATGGAAGTATTTCAGATAGATCAAGTAATAAATAAAGCTGAGGAAGCAGTGCTGACTAATGAGATAAGGATTAGATTGCCTGTGCTTGGTGATGAGCGAATTATGATCCGCGGGGTGGTGATTCTGGCTTGCTGGTGCCAGATGAAATTTCTGCTATGTGAAGAAAAAATTCCTTAAAAATCTTGTTGTAGATAATCAATGACCGTACAGCTTTAATATGTAAAGGCTTTCTCCTTTTATAATGCTGCAGTGAATCCTTGTATTTGGCCAGGAGCAGTTTAGAGAACAACTCACTCAACAAAAGAGAAAATAAGTGAAAAATGAGGTGGACTTTCTGGAAACATTTGAGTAATTTGGTCTGGCAGAGCTGTTAGTCTAGCGCTATGTTATGAGAATGTTCTGGAGAAGAGAAATAATTCATAGGTAGGTTCACTTCCCTGTTTTTCCCCCTCTCTTGTAATAGCATAAAGAGTAGTTATTATAATAATATTGCAGGGTAATACCTATTCAGATAGCACACATTTTACTGTAATAAATGGCATGTTGCAGATTCTCTCCCTTACGGACATAGAGGTAAATGATAATGATTTTCAAATTTAAATTCCTGGTTTTTGAATTCCAAGTTGAATTCACCAAGCAAATTTGGTGAAGATTGAGTAAAAACAATACATGCATATATGGTGTCTTGTTGAAAATGGCTGATTTTTATGAGATCCTCAAATCCCTTTTTGGTTTGTAGCACTTCAGATTCTGAAGGATGCACCCAAGCTGGAGGTGCACAGCATTTGGTGAACTTCCAGCTAATAGTTTTTCTTTACCATTACCTTCCAGTGTTAACTGGAAAGGTGATCCTTTCAAAACTGAACCCCACAGCTGCCTTGATGGGTCTCGCACCCAAATGTGTGTATTTTGAGCACTCATCTAAAATTGGTTAATTAAGTTGCTCTCTAGTCCTTTTAAATTTCAGTCATAATCTGTGACATTTAAGACACATGTAGCTTTACGTAAGCCTTAGAGTTATATGGATTTTCTTCGCTTGGGCACATTTGTTGCGAGGTTGTGTATTCTTTTGTTGCCAGGGTTTGTAAGGTTTCTCAAGACTGAGATAAAAGCTCAAGTAGAATATTGTCAGCTTCACAGGAGGAGGAGACTTCTCTGCACTTGCAAAAAGAATGTATATTTTTAGTGGTCATAAACAGGTAGTATTTTAGTAATACATTTTACTTGCAAGGCCACAGAAAGCGCGAGATCGTGTGCCCATTCTGCCTCAGATGAAAGATAAGTGTTTATGCTTTTCTCCCTTAGATACCTAGATGCCCCTTAGATGACATCAATGTCCCCCAGCCATGACTAAGGCATCTCAACACTTTTTTTTTCTTTTCCTTTTTTTTTTTCCCCTGGGGGAGAGAGGATCAGGATGAGGAATTCAGCACCAGTATATCTATTTTCAAAAATGGGATTAAGATCAATGTGAGAGGAAGATAAAAAAAAAAACTGCAGGAATCTGGATATGCTCATTGTAGTCTATGTAACTTGAGTTTAGAGTCTCTTGTGTCTAGGTGCTTTTCTGTAGGTGGGAGAGAAATAAAACCATTCTTTGGAGGGAGGCTTGTTGAATTCTGAGCAAAATGGGCACATAACTTTGTGGCGCCTTTGTTTACACTTATCTGACTGTAGATGTGGAAGTAGTGGCTGAAGTCCTCTGCACTGAAATGATGATGCCAGTGAGGGTCTCAAGTGCAAGCTTCTGCACAGTGCAGTCAGCTCCAGAGGGTAACATCAGGCACCATCGTGTTTTCTCTCTCTAAGCCTTTTAAAAATTTCTTCTCTGCAGCAAGTACTTGGAAACTTCTTGCAAGATAAATGAACTGTGATGGCAAAGGGAAGCTGAATGCTTTCCAAGATTTAAAGAAGAGGTGTAGTATTTCAGATTTAAAGAACACTTTCTGAGAGAGACAAAAATATGTGTTGTGAAAGGTTGTTGACTAAAACACACTTCACATGTGTTGCTGCTGTATTGCCTAAAATCCAGGTGGAAGAAAGGCTTTTGTTTAGTTTGTGGAAGCAGTGAGCAGTGTTTTAATGTGGAGGTCTGCAGATACACAAAATTTGCTGTATCTAGACTAGGGTGATAGGTCAACAGAGGTTATTTGAAGGATAGAAACAACCAGATGGATCAATTAAAATTGTTTGCTAGCTCTATAATATTGAGTGATGGAATAGGAAAATCCCAGTGGCCCTCATTTAGAAAGCAGCACCGAGTCTGCCTGCTCTCTGGTTGTGGTGGTAAAATCTGTGCCCTTGGAAATGCAACCCTGGCTGTCCTCAGGATTTTCTGTGTGATTTGTAACTGCTGAACTTCTGACTATGGTGCGTGTCTTTCTAATAGTCTGCCAACTTGCAGGATTGTTTGCTACCCATGATTTGCAAAGGAACCTGAGTTCTGGAATTGTGCTGACATTGTGTTTTTTCTCAACATTACTGCAAAAGCACAGTGGGCCAAACAGGACAGCATCCAGGTTGCCTTGTGCTGCTTCCAAAAGCAATGTCGTTAGAAAAGCTGAGGGAAGCAGTCTCTGTGAAATGGAAAAGGACATTGGGAATGTGTAAAATGTGATTAAACTCAGAAATAAGAGTCAATCACAAGAAGAATCGCTTGTTTTGTTTTTAGTGCACATGGTGGTAAAAATGCTTGTGATTTATGCTCAAAGCAGGAGCAGAATAGATGGTTGCCATTAGATGGAATGATTTCTTTTTGACTTTCTTAGCCCTTTCTCTAAGTCAAAGCATCCAGCAAGAATCCAGCGGTACTCTCATCTGCCTTTTCCAAATCTATTCCGTGCCCCATCCCACCCCTCTGATGGTTACTTGCTTGCCTTTAAGGAGATGGTGCTGCCTCTCATCTATTTGGGTGAAACATTCATGGACTCTGTGGCTGGTGCATGGGTACTGATTTAGGGCAATTAAGTATTTCTCATTATTTTAACGGGAGCAGCTTTAATCATCTGGCTGGCTTTCATTAACAAATCCTTAACTCAGTCAACATGGACTCTACTGTCAGAAAAATCAAGTCTGGCTGACTGGAGCAAAGTGGCAGTCTGATTCTGCCAGACCTCATTGGGAAAGCAAAAAAGAGGGCAGCAGGCAATGTTTGACTCAGTGAATTGTCGATTCATTAGAAGGAAGAAAAGAAGTGTGCTGGATTCATGCTTGTTTTAAGTGTGCAGACTTGGTTCTCTATCACTTTTCTAATTTTTTTTTAACTGTGATTTAAAATTACCATGTTCATTAAAAACACAAAAAAAACCACACAAAAAAAAAAATCCCCAAATAAAAAAAAGCAACCAAAATTTAGTAGTACTGCTGTGTGCAGGTAAAAATGCAAGACCCGTTCCAAACGATTTTCTGGAATATCCAGAGACTTGAGAGCATAAAAGTGAGAGCAGGAGTGTTATACGGTGATTATTTATAATTTCACAACAGCATAGTTTTGGTTTTGTATATTGATTTAATAATTTTGAATGTTTGAGGGTTAGGTGTGTTTTTTTTATTTGTAAACTTTAGAAAATTGTAGCAATCAAGTTAAAAAAAAAAAGACTAAAAATATAGAGAGAGAGACCAGAACCACTGATGGTAATATGCATTGTGTGACAGAAGTCCAATGATAAACCAGAATAAGAGAATATGAATGCGAACAGATTGTTATCCGCAGATAATAATAAACAACATATGTCTGTGGTTAACAACATGGCTTAGATGCCATGGGAGTTTGTGGTACATATTTACTGTAAAGTCAGCATTCACTGCTAGTACGAACATAAAATTTCTGACTGTACCCGAAGCTTTCTGAATTCTGAGCTCCCAATCACAAGAACACTTGGAAGAATTTCCTTTTAAATCAAGTCTAAAGTGGGTAAGGATGATCTTCCATTTCTGATGTAGCTGGAAATCTTTTAACATGAGGAATCATCTCATGAAATTCTTTTTTTTTTTTAATTTTTAAATTTTTTTTCTATAATCTGACCTGCAAAACATGGCCATCCTTTGTTAGCTTTTACTGCATGGCACGCATTTTTCAAAGATGAAGATGCATTCTAGAAACATGATGAACTTTATATATGTGTGTGCATGGCCATCAAAAACCATCTGTAACTTCCTTCTTGAGTACTTCCTTCTTCTACTATAGAGATGTATTTTAGGATATGTTCTCCAGTTATTCCATGAAAATATGAAATTATTTTAATCGTTAGAAGGTTTTGAGGCATTTTTCATAAGCGGCTGCTGAACAGATGGTAGAATATTAAACAATGTATTCCAACATACAGATATCTTCTGGGAGTTTTGTTGTTCAACAGTTTTGAAGTACTTGTTTTTAAAGGATTTTTATACTGACTTCCAATCTGAAGACTTTCCTCACACTAGTGTTTGTTAAAAGATGATTTAGTAACTGGTTTCTGATAAGTCTTCTGTCAATGTGACTTACTCCATTTTTTTAAGAATAAGTATGCCGGTTTTAATGCTTTACGTGCAGGAATCCTCAAAGATGTATTACCAGCTCAGGAGTTTGAATTGTAGTGTTGTAGAAAAAACCAAAATTGCTCTTATTCTTGGAAGATACAGTCCTACATTTAGAAAAATGGATGTCCTCCTTGCATCCTACCTACTTAGTACAGGCATACAAACTTGAAGAGGCAGTTACGGTTGGTTTGTGAGCAGCTGTGTCACTGTTGCATAATACTACAGCATTCTTACCGTGTAGCAATTGTCTTAAGATGAGTTGGAAAACTTCAAAGCCTTTGCACCTCCAGTAGAATGACATCTGTATTTAACCATGCCTCTTTGCGTAAGCCCAGTCCTGGACGATGATGTCTGTCCGTGGCTCAGAAAAGCTTTGTTTTGGGATCTCCATTACTGTCTGAACTGCATCTGGTTCCAAATAGTTTAATGTTTTTGCTGGAGAATGGAGAAATCGTGGTGGAAACCACAGAGCTGGTTGGGATATGAGAAGTAGGATGTGTCAAGTTTTGGAATTTAGTTTCCTCTGAGTCAGTCTTTTGAGGTTAATAAGCACTCATGCTGCTTTCTGTGGGATAGCTTTCTAATCCTTTCTTCTGTACTCTTGTTGACTACAGGAAAACACTGCCTGGAAATAAGGGAAAGAAGAATTTTATTATTGGCTAATTGTAGAGTTAGGATATGATTAAGAACACAGTAAGTGGTTATATCGATGCTGTTTTTATAAGTTATAGGCTATATTTTCACTATTTATTTATATCAGAACAATGCTAAGTAGTCTGGGATTTTATTGCTAGACTGTGGTGTTATTTTCACAAATGTTTCAAATTTAGAGATTAGCATTTATGGGCATAAGATGTCTAAATTCATAAAGATGAGTACAGAAAGTCGATAAACAAGATGAATAATATAAGCATTTAAAAAACCTCATTGTCTGTGTTCCTCACATGGGACTTTTTAAACCATTTTCTATGAGTAGGAGTCCAGGAACTGGAGACACCTATGTATGTTAACTAAAAATGGCTTTAAAAGACTAACACTGCAGAAAACAAAATCAAGGACAATTTTAGCATCAAACCCAATTTTCATCTCTCGCTAATTTGACATTGGCAGACCTGAAGAGGTTTCAGAAGGGATGGCAGCCCTTTTTGCCTCTGAAATTGCTCTTACTGCGAATTTCTCTGGTTTTGTCTTCATGATGAATTTGCTTATCATCTGAATCAGTCACAGGACAGCTGCCACACTGCTCCTCTGATTTGATTTATGTTAATATATTACATTAGGAAAAGGAGAAAGTCAAAGTGATTGAAAGGTTTTTCTAAGACATAATTGCAGGGAGGAAAAACCAGTTTTACACCTCAAATGTACATGAAGAAGGAAAACTGGTACAGGCTGAGACTTCGTAGAAGAGAGGACGCTTTAGAAGTTGCAGAAGGCATGGCTACATCTGATCTATGGGCAGTAAGGTTAGATTTATAGACCACAAGGAAACAGTAATAGCTATTCACGTTTAAGTGGCAATTTGAGATTTTTCTGCTTATTTTCTTTAGGGTGCTGGCAAAATAAGTATTTTACACAAATACTTGGCTCAAATGGCTTTACTTATTCTCCTGCCGGTCTCAGAGTAGATACTTGAATTGAGCAAACTATTTGGCCCCTGAAGCTATTATATGACAGACTAACATATCTACTAATCTGAAATACAGTAAGCATATAACTGAAGTGTTTATTGCCATTACAAATACGGTCTTGAATCTTTTTTGGAAAGAATAACCCTTGGGTGATTGCAGTCTTTGTTCCTTTAAGGTTTTTGCTTTCCTTTCCCTTTCCCTCCTCCCTCTCCTCAAGATGCCTCAGAGTAAGGCTACGTATGAATTCTTTCTTTGGTAGTGACTTGCCAGTTGTTCATTTTCACAGAATTGCTTAGATATGTGAAACAAATAATTCAACTCCTACTAAGAGGGTTTTGCAAGGTAACTTTTGGTCCTGGGCTGCTCTCAAACTCCCGTGTGTGTTTGAGGAGAGGGCAGCACGTTCCCTTGCTCCATCTTCTGTTGGGATTGGTGTCCCGGGTGGGAGGCTTGCTGCTCTGCAGCCACGTAGGCGCATAGAGCCTTTTGGGAAAGCTGGCCTGATACAGTGTGCATAATACGGTTGGTAGCTAAGAGATTGTTATCCTTCACGTTCCTGAGATAACTGCTGTCATCGCTTGTGGGGACACTGTTTCTGTGCTGGAATTTTAGTCACCTTAGGGGGTGAATCCTTCAACTCTTCATTAATGGACCATGGCTGTTCAGCTGCAGAGCCCTGCAGGTCTGTGTATATTGCTTCAGCAAGCTGGGATTGGCTCAAGAGTGCCTGTCCTGTATTTCATGGTGACTAAAATAGAATTGCACAACAAGCAGCCGACTTTTACAGCACAAGAGGATAGCTGATGTACAAAGTTCCTGCGGTAAGTGTACACTTATACAAGTTTGATGAGGTGCTTTCAAGTAAGCCTTGTAAACTCAAGCTTTCAGAGTTCTCATTGCTCTGCTCACATCTCATCCCCCACTCACCATTCGTTAGTCTCACATCAGCCAGTTCTTCGCTGGAGCTCCCTTAGCCTGGTCGGCCATGGTAATTTTTATACATTTTTTAGTCTTGTGGTGTTTTTTGTTTTTTTCTGGTTCACAAAGTCTGCCTTATATCCTCTTTCACAGGAGGACAACAGTGGTCTATTACGTTAATTCTGACATTATAAGGGAATTATATTAACTCTTTGGCCTGGGCCCTGGTCCAAGCCTGAGAAATGAAGCCTCATGCCCAAGTATCAATGCTTCTTTCTGTTTTTTCCCATGTATTTGCAGCCTCCGTCTTAGATTGGATGATACTTAGTAACTGCGTTTCTGGTGCTTAGTCTTCATCTACCATTGTCTTAATTTTTGCAGGAATCTATGTCTGGAAGGATATACATAGCATTTGCTCAGAGAAACAGAAGTCACAGAGTGGTTGAGGTTGATGGGGACTTCTGGAGGTTATCTGGTCCCACCCTTCTGCTTAAGCAGGGCCACCTAGGACTGTGTCCAGATGGCTTTTGAGCATCTTTAGGGATGGAGACTCCACAACCTCCCTGGGCAATCTATGCCAGGGCTCAGTCACAGTCATAGATTCCTGATGTTCAAATGGAGCCTCCCGTGTTTCTGTTTGTGCCCATTGCCTCTTGTCCTGTTACTGAAACGAGCTTGGCTAATGGAGGGGGAATTCTTCATGCATTCCACAATTCTCTTGAATTATTTTCCATCATTGCTCTGAATGCTACTTAGGTTATCTGCCTCTTCCTCTTACACCTCAAAATGCTGATTGTGATCTTTACAGTCCTGAGTCATGCATTGTTTCTTTCTTTTCCTGTAGAATTGGTGATGAAACCACTCTTAAATATGACAAGTATACACCTGATTTTCAACATAGGGATATATTTGAAAATGCTGACATCAGCATGGCTATCCTTTGTCTTAATCTGAACAACCAAGCCATGGGCATGGAATATGAAGTGTGGTATATACGAGGTGCTTCATGCCCTGCGTCTCCTTTTGGTGACTGAAAAGGATTCCAGTGGATAGAGGGTACAATAGCCATGCTTGACCTAAGCACTTCCCAGGTTACCATCAAGAGCCTCTACTGTTGTACTTAGACTTGATTAAAATTTCACATAACTTTTATCCTAGGTGTTTAATCAGCTATTGAAATAGAAAAAAACATTGACATTGGTTTTTTTTCCCACTGGTACGGTCTGTGAGTTTAGGATTTGTCTCAAAGCAAGTATGGCAGCACTGCACAAAGGGGAAAAGAGTTTCGTGGGTTTTTAACTGTGTTTTGTCCATCACTAAAGAGAAATATTACTACATTATAATTTTTCTGTTAACATGAAGCATCAGTGGAGAAAAGGAGGTAAGGAAATAAACTCTCTGATCTTATTTTATTAGAATATACAAAGGTGGACAACATATCAAAATAAGACTCTCTATCTAGGCTTCATTTCTTTGCAAATGAGCATTTCCCGATCTGTAATATAAAGAGCTGAGTTGAGTTTTGTGAGTTGCAATCAACAGACATCAACCTTTCTGTTCTTGTTCACAAATCAATGTGTCATCCAGCAGTACCAAATAAATTCTGATTCGTAAACTGAGCAGCATTCCTTGAATAAGCTCAGTTCTTCAAGCTTTCCTGTAAGTATTGTTTTTCCTCAAAGATTCAAGTGCCAGAACATTAGTTTAACAATAGCTGAAATGCAATTAGAAAATCCACAGACATATTCTTCACCTCTTTTCTTCCTTTTATGGTCTTTTTGCATAGCATCTGTGCTCAACTTGCTTAACATGGAAGTAAAGTGATTAATTTTTAATATTAACTGTAAGTCAGTGGGCTGAGGCTTTCTAAGGAGTCTTGAAAACCAGTGTTTTGTGAGTCAGAGACAGAAAATAGTTATGTCCCATACCTACAGTTTGGTTTTGACATTCATTTGGCAAAATACTGTTTTTCATGCAGTTTAATTTCTTTTCTTACTCCCAACCTCAAGGTTCTTGCATTTATTTGTATTGTAGTCTTGTCTGTTTTTTTCAGAGTGGGAGTTCTGTTCAAGTGTTAGTGTTCTAAGAAAATAATTTGCTGAGTTAACTACATGTATAATCTACTTAAGTTGGTGTTTGCTGGGGGAATGGAGCAGCTAATTTCTCTCCATCAAGCTAAGATCTGAGAAGTCCTGCCTTTTTGCTGAGGGACTGCTACTCAGGATGCCTGGTGTGTGTGTGTCCAAGTGTAAAGTGTTTGTGGAAAAGATGACTCGAGGAAAAAACAACCATTTTTAAGGATTTTTATTCATTTATTGATCTTGGAAGGATGCCTTTTCTTGAGTTTTGAAGTGCAGGAGTTTCAGGCCCATTCCCTGCTTTCTTCAATGTTTGTTTAAAAACTACCTTGACTTAATTCTCTAGAGACAAACAAGAAAAAGAGAGTACTTGCAAATCTTGTTCTGCAAGAATATTTGTGTTATTACTCTGTAGTCTTTGAGGCTATACGTTCACATAGTTTTAGTGAAACTGAATCATATGTGCAAAACATAACTGTGAAACCATTTATGATTATTTTAATTAGTATTAACAACCCTCCAAATGACATTGTTGTCTCCTATATGCTGGGAGGCATTTGTGTGTCATTTCCACTTTTTTTTTTTCCTGTAATGATAACCTGTATTAACTGCATTTGTTTTCTACTTGGTATATTCTTGTTTTTTTCCCTGATTGCGGTTTGCCTGTCTATCTCCACGTGAACCTGTACAGCTTCTCGGGACGGCTATAGGGACTAATTTGGGATAAAGAACTTTGTTTATTGTTTTATCTCCATGTGTGCTGTATAACTTCTTGTGGTGTGGTATGCAATGCAATTTTGTTTCAGAAACTCCTTCAAAAACTTGTTATTGTTTGTTTCAACTGTCTAGTTGAAAGAAGCACTTCCTAAATCAGGAATGCACAAGAGCGTGAGTTTGGAAAGTGTGCACTCAAATTACTGGGCTTAACAATGTCTCTGGAACACAATACTGGAGGTCCCATGTCCAGCAGGAAGGGAATATGGAACCTTACGCCAGAGGCTGGTTCCAGACTCAGGGGTGCTTACTTTGAGCAAAGGAGATTTTGAACATTACATGCCTTTTTCTCACATCCAGCACGTCAATCAAAGCACCAATTTATTTGTGATGCTATTGCTGTCTGGAAGCAGAGGTGCATGAATGCTGGAGTTTCCCTTTGTAGACATGACTAAAGTTGGGATCAACAAGCTGGGCACAGGCAGCAGTGCGTGGGTAGGTGTTCAGTGGCTCAGCAGATCCAGTGCTGCCCTGAGAGCTGGGATATGTAGAATCTAGATAGGAGGTGTTAGCCCCAGTGCCTGGCTCAGCTTCTACTGAGTCTCTATCAGTAGCTTGGAACAGAAAAATGCTCTCTGATACTGCATATCCTAGATCACTTTTTCAAAGTTTATCCCTGGCTGTTAAGTCACTTCACTGCTTTGGAAAGTTGTCCTGAAGTCTATACCCAGGTTTTATGATATACCCAGCTTCAGTAAATCCTAGAAATTGCAGCTCAACTGTCAGTTTCACTTTTAATAGGTAATAGAAACAAATAGGATTTGGAAAAATGCATAGATGTTCATACCTGTTTGAGCTTTTTATTCTGCTATTGACAAATTTTGGTTGATGGAGGTGCATAGGAAAAAGTGGTTTATAAATCTGCTTGAAAATTTGAGTAGCTTGTAATATTCCTGGACTTGCTGGCTCTGGGGCGTGAAGTGCTTGTTCTTAGAATATTGAATGCTGCAGATCAGAGGTAACTAGGATTCCCGAATTCATCCTGGTAATGTGATTTGGTGGCCAGCTTCCAGCTCAAGAGGTGGCTACTGGCCCTGGTGTAGGTATCTCTTGCTCCATGGGTACTTGATCTTCCTTGGCCTGTATTCTGAGAGCACTGACACGAGGTGGTTACTCCTCATCAGCTGTGGTAGTCATTTTGTTGATAGGTGGTTGATCTGTGAATTAGTCTGCTACCCTTGGTCCCCCCTAGTATGTGCTGGAGTTGGCACATGGCCTTCTGGATAACACAACTCCTTGTTCTTTTATCGTAGGTTTAGCACAATATATTGTTAATTTTTGAGCCAGAAAAGACATGGGAAAGTGGAATCACGGATACCTGTATTTTTGTAAATCCCCCCATGCTAAGCACCCGCCTTGGCTGTCTTCTCATTTCACGTTTTCATAGCGCCAAAGGAGGCTTTGCCAGTTTCAAGTGTTTTCTCAGACTGTGCAAAGTTCCTTTTCATAATTTGTAGCCTGGCGGTAAAACTTCTCTCTGTGTATTCTCTTAATTTACTAAATAGAAGAGATACCTGCATTTTATTTCCATACCTGGAGAACACAGGAATATGATCAACATACACATACCTTGCCGCTTTACTGTTAGATGTATTTCAGTGACTTTTTCAGGATGATACTTTTTGCCCTTTTTCAGATGATATCTTTTAATGACGGCTACAAGACAGGTTTCTCTGAACAGTGAACCAATGGCAGGAGCAGCTTTCTTCAGGTCCTCTTCTGGGGAAGGCTGTTGAACTGTGCGTGGGCTTTATTCTGCTGTGGGTGGTGGAGCAGACAAAAGGTTGTGTGTAAGTGAGGGCTGAAAGAAACGGGTCAGCAATAAGGAGAAGATTGATTACCTTCCAGTAACATTTTGTGCCTGAGTGGTTTCCCAGTATTTTCCTCTCAGTCTTTTGCATCTGAAGGGGGTTTCAGACCGTATTTAAAACCTAAGGCAAATTACAAATGAGCAGTGATTTTTAGAGAAGACTGTAAGTAAAAAACTGGATCTGGTGCTGCAAATAACTCTTGGAGCCTAAAAGGTGATGAGAACAAATGATACGCTTAGCCCTGCTATGGAATTTGTCTAAAGAATATAGAATAAGTCAGGATTAAACAAGTAACAGCAAAATATTTAGTGCAATCTTATATTGAGTCTTCAGGCTTCAATTCTAGATCAAATTATTTTTTTTAAAAGAAGTTAAATTATGTCTAGGATATTTGCCCAGGAAGATAGCATTACACCCATAATATCTTTTGCCTGTTTGGACAGAACAGTATGTATAGAAAAGCCTGGTTTGTGATCAGAAGTAACTTTTTATGAGACATAGAAAGTACTGCCATCTGCCAAGCTATTTGTGGTACTGTGTTATGGCTAGCAGAGGAGAGCAGAGTTGCAATAAGGCTCTCAACAGCCCTAAAAATATGCCATTAGGGATGTGCACGAATGCTGATCAGCCTTAGCAGAGCTTAAGGCGTGGAAAGTACATGTAGCATTGCTCATGGACGTGATCAGGTCCTTGATATAAGCAGGTATCTTCAGGAGCAGATGCAACGCATGTCTTGCTGTTTCTGGGTGACGTTCATAACTCACTAAGGTGCAGTTGAGCTCCCCACATTCAGGATGCTCAAGCTGTAGCAGGGGCCCTCTTGTTTTCGAGGGAAGGGTTGTGGAAGACAAGTGTAAACATTTGTGACGATTTACTTTTGGTTTGAGGGAGCTTCACCTTTCAGTCTGTAGTATTGCTCTAAGTGCCAAAGTATTTGAAAACATTCTCCAAAATAGTTTGTAAGTTCTCTGAATTAACTGTGTTAATGTGTCATTGCTGTAGAAGTATGAAAGGATTGGTGGGGTAAAAAGCCAAAAAGCAAAAAAAAAAAAAAAGTTGAAATAGTTCAAATTTACAAGATGGAGCGCTCAACTACGGGGAAACTCCATAGGCATCTGTAGTTATGTGATTTTCTGCAGTATTAGAAAATGAAGCAACAGCTTCAACTGGTAAGTGTACACAAGCTATTTCACAATTGGGAAAGCTGTAATCCCAATTTGTGTTGTCTTTATATCAATAATCTGGCAGCAATTATAACTTTAAGAGCTGGAATCAAATAGTTACCACAGTAAGCCAGTGCAGGTTAATCTTGATTACCCACTTACTGGAATATTTAGATATATATGTCTGAATAAGAGAAACGTCCTTTGGAAGGATGTCAGATTCTCATGAAGCATGATAAATACATAGATGACTTTTCATCAATGGTGTTTGAATAGTGGTTTGATCTGAAATTAGTAAGTAACGGGATATATCGGATTGCCTTTGAAAGAGCTTGGCTATGAACAAGTTCTGATGTGAACTGTTTATTTCATGACATTGAATCTTACCTGCTTAAATTGAAACTGTGCCATAAATGTAACAGATCATGGTATTTACAAGATTCTAGACTCAAAGTGTTTTACTTCACTGTGACTTCTGAGTATGTTTTTTACTGTTAACTACTCAGTAGTTTCTTCTATAAAAAAAAATTCTTGTTATATCTATTACTCTCAATTAAATGCCATCCTTACTTAACTGAAAAGAGGAGGAATCAGCTGCTCAATGGGACTGATGATTACATACAAATATTTGAGTACAGCTAGTCACATGTTTCTTCTTTTGTCCGTCCAAACGGCAGCCTCATTGCAAGATGCTTCATCTCCTCTTATCACGGCCTAAGGGGACACCTTTCAAAGATGGGCAATTTAAATATAAGACATTTTCAAAAATAGCTTAATACAAGCATTCTGTTTCAGTGCTTAATTTGGCTGAATGTGCCCTTTCACCAAAGATGATACTGCAGCATCTCTGGTTTCGATTTGGTGGTGCTTAGAATCCAACATGATGTGATAACCTTTACTGTTTCAGGCTCTGCAGAACTGTTGGGTTATGTTTGCTGCACTGGCAGCTGTTTAATGGGGCTCAGTCTGGGTGACCAGAGGCTTATTTTCTGTAAGGAATTACACAATTGGCATTTTGAGATTGTATGAGAAATATCACGTCCCTCTGGACATCACAGGGCCTGTAAGTAGAACAGGTGGACATGGGCGCTTTTTTTTTTTTATCGGTACAGCACATGTCACCCCCTGCTAGGAAGCCACCCCTCAGCTCTTCATGCCAGGATAATATTCCCTATGATGGAACAGTCCTTGGCTGAAGGTCTGTTGCTCTCCTTAGAGCAAACACTTGAATGTTGAGAGAGACATCAGGAAATAAGTCTGGGCTGTGGTAGAGGGAATCATAGGGTTAGTGTAATTATATGGTTTGTTTGAGGGATACCTTAGGAAAGCATCTGCAGAGGAAAATCACAAGGTCTGGTTGGCATAATAAAGGAGGAGTATGGATTATTTTATTTCCATAAAGCTATTTTGAGATCCAAAGAGATGTATACAATTAAAGGAGTAATTGGTAGTACAGTAGTGAAACTACTACCAGGGTTCAGGCAGAACTCAAATGTTCTTATAGGATGGAGAGAAGGAAAACTTTGAAGCAAAAATGTAGAGAAAAGCAGATAGACCAGTAAAACAAAGCAGATACTCACGGCCATGTACAACCTTTTGGAGGAAATGTGAAGCCATCCCTTGCTTTTCAGTGAAAGCAAAATTGCATTGCTCATTTGCTGTTTGCTCAAACATCACGTGCCTACAGAGCACTTTAAATGTGAACTGAATGAACTTTGCAAGCTGTTGGAGCGACTCACTTGACATGGCAATGTGAGCAAGTCCTTGAAGTCCTTACCTTTTTACAGCACTGAGGAGCCATTTTAAAACGGAAACTCATGCAGTGATAAAGACAAGGAGGTGAAATAGGAACCATTTATCTCTAAAGTACCCCTGTCTTTCAGTATTTATTCAAATGCCTTCAAAGTCCGGAAACAATAAAAGTTCAACCATTAATGATTTCTTACTCTTTTTCTCCCCCCCCCCCCCCCTCCCTTTTTTTTTTTTCCCCCCCTTAATTTGATCACTTACTACATCTATTCTCTCATTTCCAGAAAATTATTTTTGATTACTTTCTGGTCAGCTCTCATTTTCAGCTCAAGTGAGATGATTCCTAGTGTATATATATGTTTGTGTTTTGTTGGTTTTTTTTGCTCCCCTACGTAAGTTTGAGCTCCCTTTTAACCACTGTATGTAGTGTCTTGCCCTTTGCTTCTAAGCAGTATATTTCTGAATAGCCAGACAGAGCTATTTCAGTGTAGGAGCCTAAGCAATTTTAACAGCTGCAGATTCTTGGGTGTAGTGGATGTCTTCAGCCAGAAAAAACAGCCCTTGAATGATATGTCCCTTGCATTTGAGAGCTATTCAGTGGAAGAAAGATGATATAATGGTTTTCTTTAGGGCAATGGAGGCTTCACAACTAGATGTAGCCAACTATGGTCCCCTTAAAGGGAATGCTGGAATTGAGTGTCTTGGCATTTTCTGGTTTTATTGCGTACAGTGAAGCAGTTAGCTCAGGTTTTCAGAGCCCGGCTTTGAGTGGTGGCTTGGACCAGGTGTCCTTGACATCCCTTCTAGCCTTAATTATTTTTGATTCTATAACTTTTAGCTTTTTTTTTTCCCGAGTTGGATGTAGGAGCATGTTTGCACCTTCATTGCTCCTAGCAGGTATGACTAACTGAAAACACGGCGCTTAGTTAATTAAGGCAGTTAAAGATTTGTCCCAGATAGATGGATGACGCAACGATGATGATTAGAGGAGTTCTTGGTTGACACAGTTGATCTGTTGTGATGAGAGAGAGTCCACTTCTCTCTGTATGAGACAAATGGAGATCTGCTGCTCCCTGGTTTTCCTTCGCCCCTCAGCAGGACCCGCTGCTGTTACACCTGCAGCAGCACTGAACTGAGCATACGAGAGAAAACCTCTGTGAAGGACACACTCTGGTTTCTTGGTTTGAAGTACAGTCAGCCAATTAACAGTTATCTTGTGACTTGTACAAACTCAGACTTATGTCAGAGACATTTTAATCCCATGATCTTCATTTGTGTTTTCATGGGCTAACATGGAACAGGGATCAGGAGCCCTCTTTTGATATACATGAAATAGTATTATGCACGGATGGGTTCCACATCCCTTGTGTAGATACTGCAAACTTAGCGACTGTGTAAGAAGCTGTTTGGAGGACACAACTGCAGCAGTGAAGCTTTGGTGTGAGGAACAAGGAGCAGATATCTTGAGTAATTGAACTAGGGAAATATGAATTCTGCTGATTCATTGATGGAAAAAAATTTCTTTACAATTTCTCCTTTCCCATGACTGCACCCTGGAGACACAATGCAGCTCATCCTAGGAATTTTTTATTCTTTTTCATGTATTAGACTGGCTGTATTTTTGTATGGATATAGAGCAGAACACTGATTATTTATAATTGTGTTTCACACAAACAAGGATTTACTACTATAAGACTGGACTTGACAGGGTTCTGGCCATCTCATTCAAGCTATATTTTTTTTACCTTGAAAGACTGAACTAGATGATTCTTGAGGTCTTTTCAACATGGTATTCTTTGATACTATCTGAACTTGTAAGGTTAGTAATAAAGAACTTTTGGTGACATTGATTTCCACCACTACCAAAATAAGGAAAAAAAAAAAAAGCTAGTCATGAATTCAAGTTAGAGGCAAAAAATTCATCACAGGGCAAGTGAGTGAGTGGCACAGCAAATGATCCCCAGAATTGGTCTAGAAAGCTGTTATTTCATTTTAAAAGCAGTCTGTTTCCACTGTTTCCTACGAGTCAAGACTGATGCTTTTCAGGAAACTTGGGTCATCTGTTTCCACAGAACTAAACAACGAAATTTAAATTTTGAATCAGATGGATTTTCAAACAGGCGTAGAGGGGAAAAAAAAAAATAAAAGGAGATTGTGAATTCTGCCATCCACTCACAACTTCCACTGGTGTTAAAGAAAGTTGTTCCATTCAGAGTGATTGAGCAGCATGGCCCCATCTTTTGTTTAAATGCAGCAAGTAGCCAGTAGTGACTATAGCAAGATCTGGTGCTGCTTTTAATTTCCAGTACCTTTGTATCGAGCTGCCTGCCTCCTTCATTTAGCAAGGAGGTAGGTCCACTGCTATTTTGAAGTTGCCTGGAGATGCCTTGAACTCATTTAGGCATCTCTGAATACCTCTGAAAAGCTGACATCTGCCTATAAATATTTATTGATAAAATCAAATAAAACCACCAAGATTTTGTTATAATCTAACTAACCAGATTGTGTTACCAGCTTGGAGATCCCTAGATCTGCTCCATATGGGCTGGTTTCAGTCAAGTGGGGCACAGTAGCTCAGAGATCACTGTCTTTTCTTGTCAACTTGACACTGAATGAAATGGCAAGTGCAGTACGAAGTTGTCTGAGCTTGATTCCTTGAGATAAAACTCAGAAAGCAGTAACATTATTGGTATCTCCCTCATTTCACACTAGAACAACTAGTGGAGAGTTGGCTCCAGCAAATATGCTACTTAAACCCCAAATCCCAAATTGTGAGATCTACCCCCACTCCAAACCTAAATACTAATTATGTTTGTATTTGGTGAATCCATTTTCAATGTGTTTTGTACGTATATAATTTTTTAAAAATTATGCCCCAAATTTTGCGGGCTAAGATTTTGAAAGGGGGATGTCTTGGGGTTGAATTTGGGGAAAGATCACTGCAGGGCTGTGAAAATGTCTGGGTTTGTTGAAATACAGGGCTTTATAAAGTAAGGTCGTTGATCAGTCATCAGGATTTTTTTTATGAATTATGGGAGAGATTTATCCAAAAGTTAATGAGACATTCCAAGGTATATGATAGGCTGAGGACCAGACAAAAGACTTATGATATCCTCCTGAGCATCTCTTCCTCTTTTAATGCTGTTTTGGTAGTGTCCACAGGAGAGTAGTCTTCATTGGTATTTGTAACAGTCCAAGCTCAGAGAGGCTTATACTCCAAGAAGATAAATGATGGGGGAATGCTGAAAAGATTATTAAAAATAAAGCTTACTCAGTCAAAACATGTTGTTCAAAATGTAATCTCCAAACCTGGACAGTATTAGTGAGCTAACTATTTTAGGCACCATAGCACAGTAGGGTTTTGGTGAGAGTGTCATTCCTTAGCTAGAAATGTAATACAAGTATTTCAAAGAATTTCTAGTCTGAGTAACAAAAGAATATACATTTTCATCACAGAGGGACACAAGGTGAGAAGTTCAGGTCTGGATTCGCTTTGGGTTTGGTCTATTTATACGGATAAATGTGATAAAATGCAGCTGCAAGCTTCAGATTCATGTTTTTTGTAATGTTTAGGAGAACTTGAAGTCAGTTGGGTTTTGCACCTTCTGCAGTTTCCAAGTGTCTGCTGCCAGAGAGTGAGTGGTGCCACTGAACAACAGAGCTCAACTTCTCGTGCTGGACTTGTACAGGAATCGTGCTGTTTCAGATGTGGATTGAAATCCTAGATCATAGACCATCAGAGCTAAAGCATCTTGACAATTCCCACTGCACCCCCTCTTGCTACTCTAAAATTATTTTTAAGTCTAAAATCTGCTGAGTAATAAAGCAAGGTGCCATTCAGGTCTCTGATCTGTGTCTGAAGAGCAAGAAATTTGCTGGCAATGCAGCTAAGTCAAGTTCCAAGTAGAATAAAATTTGTGAAGTCATTCGGTTGCGCTAACCAGCTATTTGAAAACCCAGGCGTTAAGTGGTGCATAGCAGCAAATTGCATACCTCTCAGGCTGCAGATTGACATTTTACATAATAGTGTAGGACGTGTCAGATTTGCCTCTGCTCCCTTTAAATTAAACTAATGTGTTCTGAATGTAACCGATGTTTGGTGCTGTCCTGCATCCATTAAGAAATCTATTTGTTTGACTTGTGCTTATACATGTATCATAAAACAATTCAAAGTAGCCTTCTCCGAAGCCATATCTGAATTTCTAGTAAGTATGAAAATACTACTCTAGCCATTTTAAACATGAGAAACCAAGCAAAAAAAAAAAAAAGCTAAGCAAAGATTCTGCTGGACTGATACTTAAATCTTGCACACAAATGATATTTTTGACTTCAGGGCTTTAGTCACAATTAACAAGCGCCGAAGCATTTATCAGGTCAAGGCGTAGCCTGCTTGCAGGAGTAGGATTGGGGTTGTCCAAGTGCAAACCATTTCTTCAACACCATGATCACTTTCTTCTTATTATTTCTGGTCTGAGAGAAAGGATTATGAAAATACTTATGGTAGAAATGTAAGGTCTGTGGAAGCAGTAGTTGATATGTAAGGATAAATACATGTATTCAGCCAGATATAGCTCCTACTTCTCTCACCTGAAACCTTAAGCAAGTGCTTACCTTGATAGGATTAGCTTGCAGCTGGCAGAAGCTATCGGTTGGGATACTCAATGGGAAGGTCTTGATGAGACTTGACATACTTAGGAGTTGTCTCAGCTGCAGATGCTGTATTTTGCAGTTTTGTTTTGTCATGCAAAGCACAAGTAGCACTAGAGTAGAAAAAATGTTCCTGAATGTAAATTCTCTATTCACCCATCTTTCTTGCACAAAGAGTGCAGTCCAGAGAGTTCTGGTTAAATTTAATACCAGTAACATAATGTTTGTTACTTTGTATAGCACAGGCAAAAAAGTGGAATTATCAATTGAAACACAACCTTGAGTTCGTAGTCCCAACAGTTACTTTGCATGAAGTTAAGAGAAGGGGGTACTGGAGGAGATAAACCTTTGAGGCTGCTTATTACTTTAAGGGCAGTCAGTACTAGTGAATTCAACTTACTGAAGAGCTTGAGTTGACACTAAGACCATTCACAAATATCCTTAAGAAAAGGTCAAGTCTTCTGGGGATGTCTACTAAGAAAAAACTATGACTTTGCAACATTTGCTACCTTTTTTTTTTTTTTCCCCCCCTCTTTGGTCTAAGGAGGGCAGGGAATGAATGTGGATAGACTCCTCTGCATGTTATTCCTATGCAGAAATGATATTGCTGAGCGACCTTTGCCAAGGGGATTTTGAGGCTAAGCACAGGGGTTTTTATCTCACCAGGTCCCCAGTGTTCTGTAAAGCCCCCTGGAGCCATGCTGCCATGTGAATCCTGAACACCCTAAGCTATGGTGGTGGCTGAGCGGGAACTGTCCTGTTTGTCTCTTGTGTTAGAGCTTGGATCCTGAGGCAGACGGGAAGGGAGCCAACAGGCTGTGCATGCTGCAGTGCAGCAAATGGACCAACCTGTCGAATTTGTTACCTAGTGTCTGAAGAAAAAAAACATACTTTTTTTTTTCCTGATTTTTATAGAATCTCAGTTATTAGTAGGAAAGGTCAGGGATTTTATCTGATAGTTTGACCTACTTTTATAATTCCTTGCTGACTGTATCCCCGTAGGCCATGCTGAGCATTAAATCAGCTTTGTAAAGACAACTTGCTCCCATTGTGACAGTAAATGAACACTAAACCCAGGCTTCACTATTTACAGTAGCTGAATCCCAGCATCCCACAAAGTTAGAGTCATACAATAACGTGAAATTTCCCGTTTCTGCCTAGCGAAGGAAATGGGTGTGTTATTGGAGGGCAGGACCACAGCGCTTGTTTGATCCCTGCTGCACCTTCCTTTCCACCTGAGTTGCTGGCATCTGCATTGCAGTAATAGGCAATGTTTATAAATTATGTTTTCTTTGAAGCTACCTCCTCAAGACTTTGTTGTAACAATGCCAAAGCCCATATTCTGCTGTGCATGTGTATCTAATACAAATTTCTTCTAGCTGATGAGTAACTCTGTTCCGTTTAACGCACTGATGTTTGCGTGAGTTACTAATTTCAAGCCGTGCTTGCAGTTTCAGGGAAATGCTTAGTCTGTAAATTGTTCCCATAAATTTTCCAAGTGGCCTAGCAGTTATACTAGTGCTAACAGGCCTCAGTTGCACTAACGATTATGGAGCTAATAGAAGCTCAGGACACCCCAGCACTGGGTTCAGCACAGATGACAGCAAAGCTGATGGTCAGAATGAAGAGCTTTGGTGTCGGGTAACAAGCAGTTGGTGAATCAGAGCAGTAAGGTAATCCATGCTGAACCAGAGGAAAACACCAAAAAGATTAAGTAGATGGCAAGAGGCAGTTCAGAGATTGATGTTTTTTTCTTTGTTTGTTGTTCCCTCCTGCCCAGGGCCAGGTAATAATGATCTGAATATATCGGTGAGTAATATTAAAGAGGTTTGTTTCTTTGCCTAGAAGCCCTTTTCTACATTTTCTTAAATAGGCAAAGTTACCTAGGATGTTAGTTTTGTTGAATGACCGAGTTGTTTGCACTGTCTCCAGAATAAAATAGAACACAAATTCTGCTTTCTAAAATACACCTCAGACAGTGTTGATGTTTTATTGTAGATCCTGTGATCGCATTAAGTGCTCAGAAA
Source organism: Baryphthengus martii (assembly GCA_013396935.1). Lineage (NCBI taxonomy): Eukaryota > Metazoa > Chordata > Aves > Coraciiformes > Momotidae > Baryphthengus > Baryphthengus martii. The sequence continues at coordinate 293,909 of VWZK01000506.1, forward strand.
GACTCATTTTTTTTTTTCTTGACAAGGTACGCAACCAGCCCCACAAGTTGGGGGAATGAGGATCCTGAAGGAAACCAGTGTTTTAGAGAATCATTTTTACGATTGCCAGATGGGGAAGGAGTCTAGATTGTAATATTTGTGCACATTTAATCCCACCACTGTCAATGGGATTTAAAATGTCTACTCATCAATGTGATACATATGGTAGATGTCAGGGAGTGACTAATGGGATGTAACGCAGTAGCCACTGTATACAGAGAAGCCTCCCCTGTGGCTGTAAACATCTGCTTTTGTTATCAGTGACTTGAGAGGCGTCATAGTTGGCAAAGGGGAAAAGCAAAACAAAGGGAGGTTTGCAAAAGAGAGTTCAAGCTTTCATCTACGTAGGGGCCCTTGAAATAAAATGCCCTGTTGGGAGCAAACGGAGCCATGTATGTCCTCTCTCTCTAGGTATCAAGTAGCTCTCTCTGCCATCACCAAATGGTTATTCTTAGTCTAAGGGTCCCAGCTTCTACACACAAATCGCTCTTCATCAGAGGTGGTGAACAACAAGCTTTTGTGCATGCACATGCGAGAGGAGAGATTTACAATGCAAAGATACCCTGTCTTGCTTTAAACTAATACTCTTGTCCATGCTGATAATACTTGTTTGGATCCTCTGACTCAAAAAACACAGCCCAGTTAGGCTGTCAAGAGTAGTGGGTGCATGTGGTGTGGGCTCATTAAGCTCCCAGGTCTGAGAGAGAGACTCCTTGGCATGTTGCAACACAACCTGGAGTACTGTCTTTTTCAAGGAAGATGTCAGGGTATTGACTTCAGTAAGACTTGGCTCTGTGCCTTTATAGTCCTCTCTTCTAGTCTCAAATCTTCAATGCCCATGTCCAAAAACTGAACCAGCTCACCTCTGAGATGCTGGTGAAATGCCATCTTCATGCACAGTGTGTGAACTGTGGCACCTTGTTGGCCTTTCCAAAACAGCAGGTGAAATTTTCTTGATCTTTCATTTGCAAAGAGGATCCTTCAGAAGTGAGATGTCTCTGTCCAGCTGTGTTATGTTGTCCTGTGCAATCCCAGGAGGGAGGGAAAGAGATGAGCCTGTGTTGATTTACTTCCTAATAGCCTGTTTGTTGAGGCAGGTGTAGGAAGGTATCACTGCTGTGTGTGAACACACTGGCTGGCTTCGGCAGAGGAGAGAAGCCAGGCTCTGGGGAGTTACAGCTCCTGGTACCTGAAAACCTGTCAAATTAAGACTGCAATTAAAATATTCGCTTATCAAACTCCATTTGCAAACTCAGGCACCAGCACTGAAAATTGTGGCAGTGATTTTCCCCCATAATCTTCATCTGTTTCACTTCTGTTTATAAAATTAGGCTTTTTGTTATTTTGATAATACCTGCTGTCAAGAATTGTGTGGGTGTTATACTTTAGTATGTTTGCTGTTTCTCATTGCTTGGATAGCAAAATCACCCTGAATCTCTTGCAATAGAGTGTACAGATGGAAAGCATGACCTAAACTTTAGCCACCTCATCAACCTTTTTATTCATTAATGGTATGGTCTTTGTTATTCCAGGATAGTTTGTAGATGCATAGAATGTCTTGTTTGAAAACAGGCATGTAATTTAAGTGACTCCCTTTTTGAGTGTTTTGCCCCATTACCAGCTCAAGTACTTATTCCCTTTTTATAAGGTATTGCTCAGATAGTGTAATACAGTCAGAAAGCTCTTAAAAATACTTTCTTTGTAAATGGTTACAGCTGGAATTGGATACAACATTCTTAAGTATCTTTTTTTTTTTTTTTTTTTTTTTTTTTTTTTTTTTTTAACTGCATCATTACTCTTCTTCCCTCACTTTTCCTGAACACACATGCATCCTCTTCCTCTTCTTCATTTCTGTTGGATGTAATTCATCCCGGGTAAATCTGTCTCTTGTGAACTTTTTTTGATATATAGGCTCTTTGTTGTAAGACAGCTGTAGCGTCAGGCCCACCCACACTGTCAGGTCCCCATTGCTTTGAAGCCAATATTTCAAACATAAAATAGCTGTCAAGTCTTTGCTTCAGTTCTGCTTGCTGGGGATGGCGTGAAAACAAAAGTTTTTATGTTCTGGGCTTTCATCTAAGTGAGCCAGTTGAGTAGAAGATTGAAGGATTTCAACCAAGGACTTGTGAAAGCTGCTTTTGACTAAGAAGTTTAGATAAAGGAAAGTGCAAGCAGCGTGTGTGCATATGGTATCTCTGTAGCTTTACTAAATTTACGTTAGCTGTTCAGTGGGTTTGTGCTTGTTTTGTAGCTGGGAAAAAAAAATCATTTTTGACCTCACATAATTTTTTAAGATTTGGACAGAACTTTGTCTGTGGATTCTGCAGGCTGGGTGTATAGGAGTAGGGAGAGCAGATTATGCAGGCTGAGTTTATAGGAGTAGGGAGAGCAGTTTGCCTCCAGACGGCGCGAACTGGCCTGATGTTATTTTGTGCTGCTGGACTAGCGCTGTGCTGTCCCACTGGCACAGTGCAGAAATGCTGCTGTGTGGAGTCATTCCCATGTCAAAGCACTCACACAAATCTATTTGCAGTTTTTTACTTTGCCCTTCAAAAAGCCATCTGAGAGAAGACAGGAATATGAGCAAGGGGATACACAGACGTGTTTATCTACTGGCCAGAGTGTTGGGTGGGTAGGTAGGTAGTGCAGTGATGATCTGCAGTCTGTGACTTGCGAAACAATTTCCACCCACCTGCAAAAGATTTCTTTTACTTAAGATGTTCATAGGACAGCATCTCAAAATGAAGGGAAGATACTCCTTTCAGTGTACTGGTGAGCTTGCAGTGTCGGGTCAAAGGTTGGACTTGATGATCTTGAAGTCTCTTCCAACCAAAGGCATTCTGTGATTCTGTACTGATAGTTTAGCACTAAGGAAGAAACTGCTGGGGAAAATTGAAGCCAGATACTAGGCAGCAAGGATCAACAGATTTAACCTGCCTCTGACAGCACACGTAGCAAGGTGAGAGTGCTTCAGGTTCAGGAATGTTGATTTCTTTAGGCAAAGTCTGATGTAATGATAGAAAAATAGTGCTTGATTTTAATTGTGTTGTGAAGTCTCATTTGTTTGATAGTCTGTAGAAAAAGCGTATTTACCACGTTCAGGATCATCTGTGAATCCAGGACTCAGGAAGTAATTGAATTTGATGTTCAGGTCCTGGGTCACTTCTCACAGGAATTTTGACATTTTTTTATTTTTTTCAGAGATTTTGATGTGAGCTGATTTTCCGATTGCGTATAACTAGCCGACTTGTTTATCAAGGGTATTTTACTTATAATCTGTAAACTGTAGTCAGTGTGTTATCACATCTGTTCATGCTGGGGAAAAAGCCAGCATGCCAAAGTAAAAGCAGTTGCAGTGGATGTTGCTTTACACCTTTCAGGGCATGTAATTTTTTCAGTGAACTGTATCTTTTGGTGTTCAAGTATTTAATGAGCTACCAGTTATATTATTGGTCGAGGAAAACAATAATGTATTTTGATCAAAAACGCAACTAAAATGAAGGCACCAGAAGGATGTGAATGGCGCAATATACTTTGATTATTTGCTTGAGTTTGTATGTGTGTATGTGTGCATGTGCGTGTGTGTGTGTTAAGCATTACTCCAAAATTTCTTGTAAATTCATCTTATCTGATTGGTTAGTATTGATACAACAGAGAACGCAAATCTGAGTAGTTCATGCCTATCTGTACCATTTGATGGCCTGAGGGATTCCATAAGGTGTATTATGCCTTTGGGAGAAAGGAGATGTGTGAAAGTATTTAAAAATCTGACTGTCTTTGACACTGTAACTAATCCAGTCCCATGGCAGCTAAAAGATAAAATACAAACATACTACTGGGCTATGGGATGCGACCTTGTTTTAAGTGTCATCTGTAATTATGTTTCTTGTCCTTCATTAGTTTCTAGATTTGCTCTGCTCTCATTGTAGTAAGGTTTAGTTCTGGTTTTGCGTTGCTACCTGTCTTGTTAAGAGCAAGCTTTCCTAAGGGTTTAGGAACAACCCCAGAAACTGAAAACATGAATGATTCCTATCTAATAAATTAGGTAGTCAACAGGTTTTTCTTGGATAATGTGTCAGAAACTGATGCCTTTCCTTGAGAATTCCTCTCTGGATCAGTAGCTGGTTATATGATTCTCACTTGAAGAAACATATGCTTTAGAATTAAGATGGTACATACGAAATTCAGTGTTTCCGTAGTGTTCTGCTTTCTCACTTGTTTTTAATGTGATCATCAGCAGGAAGGATGCAGGAGTGCTGCAGGATTCTCTTCTGGGCTCCTGTCCTTCCTGTGTTCCATCAGAGGAGGTTGTAATGCTGCATCTGCAGGAGAAAGTGCATCATAGAAGTTAGTGATGGGTTTCTGCAACAAGCCTTGTGTATTGTCTCTACTCCATCAAGGCCGGTGTTGGCACCTTGAGGCAAGGCTTGTAGAGCAGGGTCTGCAGTGCCCATGTGCAAGAGCTCTCCCAGAGCCAGGCATCCCGGAGCTGGGTGTTTTGCTCTGGACTGTTCCCAACTGAATGTCCCAGGGGTACCTTGGCCAGTGATAGTGGGTGGTTGCTGGGTGGTTTGAAAGAGTGCTCTGTGGGAAAACAAGTTAATCTATAAAACATGGATGTCACAGCCAGTGGATAACAGTGGACAGTGCTGGAAGAGGGCTTCTGTCAGTTGAGAGTGAATTGACTAATCACTGGTGAGGGCACCATGTGGACAAACTGTCAGGGAACAGCCACCCAATCCACATGGGAATGGTTGTCCCTTCGGCAGCAGCAGGCCTCTTCCCAGCCGGGGCAGCATGTTTGCACAGCAGTGCTGACACTTTGGGGCAGGTCTGACCCCCTGGCAGCCCTGCGGGCTCCGTGGGGGAGCATTGCCCTCTTCTCTACTGCAAGCTGTGACCTAGGACATTGAGCAGCGAGGGTGGCTGACTTTAAAAGCAGCGTGCTGGGTAGGGGCAGTGCTGCCTTGCAGCTCCAGAAGATGCTTGGCTGTCCTCTCCAGCCTTAGGGAGTATGAGGTGAGCAAATGCCCGCAGCCTCTCCAGGCAGCGGGACAGGAAAGCGGCTTTGCAGGCAGAGAGGTAAAAGCGGAGAGAGGGCAAGAGTCTCACACGAGATTATGCGCTCTCTAAAATGTCCACCTCTGTGTGAAGGGTGCTAATACCCCTGTCCCTGGCTAATGTCCATGCTTTACAAGTGGGGCTGAAAAACTAAGTGACTTGTACAGGCCTCTATCTATCTGAACTGTGGCAGTTTGCTCTTACTGAAGTTAAAACTGCTTTGCCTTGTGCATCATGCCTTGCTTGTGAGGTGGAGAGACACGTGCAACACACACACGCACACACTCACACACCCCCCAGTGGTTACTTTTCCTATAAAAAAATGCCTGAATTTCATTATGTCACAGGAGAAGAATCCTTTTCTCCGCACGATTTATTTAATTTGACTAGCTGTTGTCTCTGTTAATTAAACTACGAAATACTCCCAAGAAGGAGACTAGATGACCTTCCAAAAACATGCACGAGGGAATGGAAGGAAAAATAATTGTCCTCTACTGGCCTTTGAAAGAATAAAGGAGAAGATGTGAATAACACAGATATGCTTTATAAGGACAGCAGTCAGAGTAAGCCGAAGTTGCCTCCCATATTTTTATTTAATTGTGTTATAGGAAATGGTTTTGAATTGTTTTATTTCCTAATAGTCACATCCTTATTAGCCTTGTGTTTTTCCTTCCCATACCCCTCCTGTGGGTTGTGTTGTACGTGGGAATTTTTAGCCTGTAAAACCTAAAAACTTGTGATAGAAAAACTTCATAATTTATAGAATTGTTAGTTTGTGTTCTTGTCTATTCCTGCTTGCTTGTCTACGTGCACATGCTGAAGTATCCCATGGTTTATTGTTGTTGTGGACAGTTTTAGAGAGGATTATGCAGGCTTTTTAACTGGCTGTTCATGATTTTATTGGTCTTCATAAATTGCATGTTGTCTTTATTTTAGGAAGGGCATGTCAAAATGGCAGGATGATGGGATTGAGGGGAAAACTGTTGTTCCCTTCAAATGCAAATTCTTTTTTCCCCCTCTTTCTCCTCTGTACCTCGTGGGGTGAGTGGCATAGCACAGTTTGCCTGAAGTTTGAGCTCCCTTTTGCAAGGAACCCTGTGATGTTACCTCTGTAGTTAAATGTGCAAATTCCTTTTTTTTTTTTTTTTTCTTTTTACTATTCTCAAACTAAAGAATTCATAGCAGGTTATTCTTCCTTGAACCCTATTTAAGTTTTGGAGAAAAGACTGCTACTAATTTTGTTGTCTTTCTCCATAATGATGTACATTTTCAGTAAAAGCCATCATCTGTGTGCTTTTGGAGATTATTTCTATTTGTTTTGTTCCCCATTTTATTGGTTTGATTCCTAAATGTTATCAGTGAGTTAGAGCTGAGCTCTTTTAATTCAGATGGCATAATGCCCAATCCTCTGAGATTAGCTGGCAAGTGATTCTGGGCATGGTGCCACCTGGCATTTCTCAGAAAGCGACTGTTAATAAAACACCGGAAAAAAATAAGATTGTTCCAGACATGCAAACCCCTGAAGTTGCAGGGAGAAAGGAGTGACAGAGCTTTCACAAACACACCCAATATTCTGTGGCACAGCTTGGAAACTACTCAGGAAATGCCATCTTAATACCTCTGCAGAAAAATGGTAATGAAGTAAAGGTACTTTGAGTACAAATTAATTTTTTCTTTCTTAAATTTGTGACTGAAATACACATTTTTTTGGGCGCTTTGGCTCTGGATTGAGCTCTCAGGGGTGCCTGCAGCACAACTGGGCCTTCAAGAGCTCTCAGCCTCTTAGGACTTGTAGTTTATTCCCTTGTGATTTGCCTCACCATGGTGCAGCCCCACAGCTTCCCACAGCACTGTCTTAAGTCTGAATACCATATTCCTCCTGGGTCCTCAGCTAGAATGAATCTAGACAAACCTCTTTGGGATCCCGTCCTGGATCTAAAGAAAGTTTGTTGGCTGCAAGACTTTGAATGTAGTTTTTCCAATTTAGTGACCAATGTTTTCTGATTACAACTTGTTTTGTCAGAAAACCTTCAAAAAAACTTGATTCCTGGATAAATAGGTCCCAAGACGTTTAAGGCTTTATAGGTCTAGACTAACATCTTAAAATGAGCAGGCTGCCCAAGCAGATTATGCATCACGGATTTAGTATGCTCATGAATTAAAATGCCACTTAACAAGCAAGTTGCCAAATCCTACACCAGTTGAAGGTTTTTTTGTACACACTTGGGAGGTTGTCTCATGTACAGCATATGGCAAAAGGCTGTAGGGCACTGATTTGCATGAAAGTCCTAGCCAAGAGCAATACAAAAGTATACAGTAACAAATAATTCTTCAGTCCAAAGAAAAAGGACTTTTTTTTTCTTATGATATTTTGTCCCTTCAACTTCACTGCCTGTTTTCGTATGGAGGATTAGTCCTGGTTGCAGGCCAGGAGAGGCACTAAGGCAACCCTGAGCAACTGGTTATTTCTACAAGGTTTTTCTTGTGTAGATGGTAGTAATAATATGTTCTGAGTCTCTTCTAAGAAACCACATTTTCCTGTTTTCTGAATGTAATAGAATATAATCAGATGTATAAACCCTATTGTTTTCTTGCTGGAGCTGCCTTCTGTATTCATCCCCCATTATCAGCCTTATTTTCTAGTGGTTCTATATAGACTTTGGAAATAATGACAGGATGGAGAATACAGAGAGGCAAAGGGATCAGATCCATACTAGCCCTTGAAACGTAAAGATTCCCAAAGGCAACAGCAAAGATCCAGTTGACTTCAGAGAAGTGGAGATTTTTCATTCTCAGTTTCCTGCCTGGATTTCTCCCTGGGCCTCACTCTCCCAGGACATTTCTGTCCTTGTTGAGTCCCTTAAATTGCGTATAATTTGCTCTGTGTGTTTCTTGGCGACAATGTAACATCAACACAGTGTAAGCCTACAACTATACAGAACTAAAACTTTTCTTTTGATAAAAAGAGAAGTGATCTAGCATTCCTTTCAGATTCAGTCTGAAATACATTTGTATAGAATTTCTGAAGTGGGAAAGGATAGGGAATTATATATTTACTCTGAGGTCAGCACTAACCAACCTGTTCTGTCAAGCGAAAATATGGTCATGTAGTTCATAATGTTGTTTTACACAGTTCTTCAAGTTAAAAAACACATAACATCTGAGACAACCAAATCATGCAGCAAACAGTGGGAAGTTTATCAGGAACAGTGAATGGATCTTCAACTCTCATAGCACATATGACACTTTTGAACTACATTTTTTTGAATCTGGAAAACCTATTGGAAATCCTGAAGAGAGGATCTGGTCCTTTTAATGTTCTTGCAAATCCTAACTGTTTGCTTGCTTCCAGTTTCGTGGTTATAGACTTGTGTCAGTATGATTAATGAGCAATGCCAAGTATACAAAGAAAAGGAACAATAAAAACATCTTCCTTCGGGAAGAGACAGGAAGTAAAAAGGCTTATGCTCAGTAATCACAGAAAGGAGAACAGTTTTTGTGTTCCATTTGCAGGTTTTGATTCCAGACTATGTTAACTTAGTGCACACGATGCTTATACTAAATGAATTTATGGATTCTATGTTACTATGTTTTCCTATAGCTGAGAATTAAAGAATTTTACATTGCGTAGCTGAACGTGTGTAGCATGTGCGCTGTAGTATGCGCATGCATCGGCTCTGTCAACTGGATGGGAAACTATGCGGGACTGTTGGAAGACTATTCACACAATTGCTGAAGTTGGACTGTACCACTGGAGATTGTGTTGTCCAACTCTGCTACTCCAAGCAGGGTCAGCCAGAGCCGGCTGCTCAGACTGTTGAGTTAGGTATTGAATACCTCCGAACTAAAAACTCCAGAACTGATTGACTGTTTCAACTTATGTACAATATGTATATCCTTATACTTGGTTTAGCTGAGCTGATGGGAAACCGGAAAATTCCTTGCTGGCTGAGGAAAAGAAATGGTACCTTCATGCACATCATTGTCATAAATCCATTTCCATGGATTTAGCTGTAGCTGAGAAAGACAGTAAAGCAGAAAAGAGCAGCAACACAAAATCTGTCATTTCTGAAGAGTTAATTGTAGGCTTCGCTTGCTTATAACCTGTGTACGATTTTCTGGGAATCTGATATAACCATAGATTGGGTTAGCAAAGTAGAAGGGTCAGAGCTGTGGCCACAAAGGGTCACTTTACTCTTCCAATTCTCCACAAACATGAGGAAAAGGGAGACACCAATGTGGCAGGACCTTACACTTTGCATAGAGAAAACACTTTGCCTTTTTTTTTTATCATATAGGTCCTCCTAAAAACAAAGTACTGCATTTATGTGTGTAGAATAGGTATAACTAATGCATACAATGTATATGTATATATAAAAATATACACACGCTAGTTATATATACGTTACGTGTGTGTCTATATGTAGGATATGTGTGTGTATAGTTGATATTTTCCTTTTTAATTAGGTAAGTAGAGCTGGAGCTTTTTACAGCCAGTGACTGAATTAATAACAAAAGTAGAAAGATTTAGTATAGCTGAACGCTTTCGTGTGGCTTTGGTCAAATTACTTAGAGGTGGAAATAATCAGCGGTTGAATTAAGCAAGAGGCCTGATACATACTGGAAAACCTCCATCATCTGTCAGATGGTTTACGACTGTGATAAATGAGTTTGGATAAATAATACGAACATGTGTTAAACAAGTTCAGGCCAAGTGCCACACGGTATGGTAAACAGCAATTGCACTTGAGGAATGTTTGAAAATTTAAATGAATGGTAGGTGGTGTGTTGCAAGTGCTATGAGGGTAGCCAGTTCACTGGGGAGATAAAAAAAAAAAGAAAAACTACTCTTAGGTGCTTCAAAAGTAGCTTTTTATTGTTGTTACCGTCTTTAACAAATACAGCTAGTATTTGGTGGTAGTAAAAAGAATTGTTTGGATTGTTCAGCTGCTAAGCTGCAACGTGCTATTTCGTGCTCATTACAAACTTGCCTGGAAACTGCCCTGAACCAGCACAGGACTGAACCATGTGGAGAAAAACCCAATAGTTTGAGTGACTTTTTTCTCAAACAGTTTTTCTAACAAATGATTTTATGTGGAGGAGTTGAAGGGAAAACTTAAGTGGGAAATCCGTCTAAATGAGGTTAGGTGTACTCCAGGGTCTGTCTTGCCTCCATCTCTGCAGATGGTGAGAGAAGTGAAGACCTGGTGCCCCAGTGGGCAGTGCAGCATTGCCTGGGGAGGCATGGGCCAGATTATTTTTTTCAGAAGGGAAAATGTATTGCTAGAGCAGTGGTGAATTTAATGTATAAGTCTGTCTTGTGCTGCTGCATAGGACCTGCGGGGCTAATGCACTTAGGCAAACTCACTGATTTATAAATGCAACTGAGAAGCATTTAGCACAGAGGTTTTTATTTGTTGTATTTATTAATGAGGTTGAAATTATTGCTTAGATGTTTGCTTTGTATTCTCTCTCACTCTTATATCCAACCATACTGTCATGGATCCCACCAGTATCATACATCTTGTTCCTGGAAAATCTAGGATATTTTTCTCTTGTGAGAATGGGAGAGAATTTCCCCAAGTGAAGTTCCCACTTGATGAACACAGTCTTTTATCAGTAGTTTCCTGCTTTTAGTATATGTGGCTTTGGACACCTCCCTTTATCCTAATCATAATACTTGGAAAGTGGAGCAGTATCCTGCTTTTGCCTCATTTTTATAATGATATGAAATACCTAAGTACTTCCATTGTCAAACTTCAGCAGTCTGATGTACAGGTCCTTAAGAGAGTGTGAAGGTGTGTCCCTGCTGCTGGAGAAGCTTTAATATTCACAGCAGCCTGAGTAGTAATAAAAACTAGCAATTAAAGGACAAATAAATTGCACAGGAAGAAAGGATGGCAACTGCAGTGCTCTCTTACAGCTGTTGAGTGCTGCATGTGAAGCTTGAGACTGTTGGCTCCCCTGCGGTGTCACCTCCCTTTACTGGTGTGTTACCCTTATGACAGTGCCTGTGCACGGTTCTAGGCACGCCTGTTCGCATCCCTCTTGCATAAGGCATGGCATGGCAGACGCAGCAGCCCTGTGCCAGCCACCTGCACGCCACACGTGCCAGTGTGACCCAGGAGATGATGAAGCACATGGTGCAGCAGCAGTAGAAATGGTGGGAGGTGAGCTCTTCGGCAGCGAGCAGGGACCTCCAAGCCTCCCCAGGCTACTGCATGAGAACTGACCATGGGCTTGACCTGGCATCCACGTCACATGAGATTCATGCAATTGCGCAGACTTGGCTCAGGATCTTAATGGTTCCGTTCCAGTTTATTCCTGGGGTTTTCCTTTCCTTTCAGTTGCCAAAATGGTGCATTTTTCATGTGTCCCAGAAATTTCAGAATTATGGGAAACTTGCTGACCCTGAATTACTTTGACATCTGCTAAAAGTATTTGCACTGCACTCTGTCCTTCTGCACATCTGATATTTCATCATTCCCTCTCTGTTGCAAATCAGCCTCTGTTAACTTAATTTCCATTATTTTGACTATATCCTTCAAGTATCCTAAAGAAGTGTCCTTCCAGAACCCTAAAACACATCAAGACAGGGAAAAAGGCAGATCAAGTTATTTGAACAAAGCTGTTTAACTAGCCTAGTGTTTTTGACTGAGATCATGTCTTCTAGGAACTATGAGACTATTAATTAAGGGATTGTTCTTTGCCATGTGACTAATGCTAAAGCAAACCCATGTCTTCATCTGTTGAAATGCTCTTTCTCTTCTTTACTCAAATTCAGTAAAGCTTTAGTTGAATTGCTATGTCTGGGTTTGGGCACTTAAAGATATGAATTCATTAGAGGATGTACACAAGAACAAGAACTATGAGACATTTAGGAAATATGAGTTACAAGTAAAGTTGTTCAATGTAAGGAAAGGGTGGTTGTGTGGAGATATTACAAGAGTTTTCAACCTGTAGAGATATGAAATTTAAATGTAAAAGATCATTTTAGAAATCAGTATCTTCATCACTAAATGTAGTTAAATATTGAAATAAACACCCTGGAGATACTGTGGCATTTTCATTTGAGTTCTGTGCTTATTGGGGAAATTAATGAATTTGGGAAAAAAAAACAAACTATAGATGAAACTCCGCTGGAGTTGGGTGCCCCCCTCTAGAAGCTTTCCAGAAGAGATATTCACAGCTGTGTGACTGATGCTTCTGGGTGATGCTGAAGTACAAATAAATATTAATCCTTAATATATATTCTGTGTCTCAGTCACAGACACACTTACTGTCTTTCGCATATGAGGATTTTGTAGTGGGTGCTTGATCGTGGCCATTCCAGATGGTCAAAAAATACCCAATATTGAGTTGAACCTGTTTCCCCCAGAAGTGTGACTGCGAGACTGGGGAATCTTACACGTGTGTAGACAATGCAGGCTCAAGGATTTAGAGATGCACCCAGCATCGCAGTCACTGGCAACAGTCTGAGGAGAAGCTGCTCTGTTAGGTTTTCACCATCTGCTGCCGCTGCTGCTCTTTTGCCTGTTGCCCTGCTCTCAGATGTGTGGGCTATACTTGCTGTTTAAATGTTTGAACAACCTATGATGGGATCGAACGCATGCAATTAATTAGGAGGCTGCATCCTCTGAGGTCTGAAGGCTGGTAAATCCTGATGCGCTTCCTAAGGGTGGACTGAATTGACTGGAACAATTAAAACATGGAGATAGCCTCTGGCATATTTTGGCATGTCTTATGCAACAGTAAAACTTTGTCTGAACTTGGAGCTCAGGAGCTCATTCACGTTCTTGGCACAAAGCTGTGATGTCTTTGCGCTTGGATGTTTTGCTTCTTGCCAAGCTGTCAGCACAGATAAGGCATCCATGATTCTAGGGATAGCGGGCGTGTGCCTAAATGTTTTGTCTTTTTTTTTTATTTTGGTGAGAGGTTGCTGTAATTTGCTTGTTGCTCTTTGCTAACTAATACTGATTGAGCACGCAGGGCAGCGTGTTGGCACTGCGTTTAAAGTGGAACGAACCCAGAAAACTCAAATCGCCACTAGCATGCTGGTTTTATGTGCTTGTAATCCAAGAGGCACTGATGTACTTGTTCAAGCACAAGCATACAGGTCAGCAATTTGGAGACATAGTAGTAAACTGAAGCAAATGTTAAAGATTGGCCTCAGCATATTTTTATTTTTTTTTAATGATAATTTTTTAACCTCGGTTTGGTTACAGTTATCTCTAAAGAAAGCAGTAAGTTGCCCTATATTATTATCTTTTCTAGCAATTTTTCCTGGCCTCATTCTCTTAAATTATATAACCTATATTTTAGTATAACAACTGCTTTTATACTATATTACTCTCTAGGGAACAATTTTACATTAGTAGGGGGATCAACAAGATGACCTCTTAAGACTTTTCCATCACCACTTGCTCTAATACGATGCTCTAATATTTGACCTTGTTACGCAGTCTTTTCCTTTCTGTAACCTTTTAACTCTTACAGAAGAGCAGTCATGGTGTTTTTTGGACACGCAGAAGTGCCCTCCCTTGAAGTTATCAACTCGAAGTGCTGTTTCCTGCACTTCAGAACCAAAGAGCATATTAGTGCCTTTTGCATTCAAGTGGAGAGGACCTGTATAAATAAATCATGTCAGGGAAGTATGGTACGGTGCCTGTTCTGTGGCTGGAATGAATAGGCTGAAGAGGCAGAGGATCTTTATTTTGTTAGTATGTCGGCTAGGCCATAACTTTTGAATATGCTTTTCTGGTGTTGCTTTTTATTTCAAGGAAGGAAGGAGGATCAAGCTGCTTAAGCAATTTGCTTTAGACCTGTACTGTGTCCGTGGACCTACACAGTGTGCTTACTTTGCCACCGTTGTTTCCAACAGCAGGCTTTCCCCATGTGTCCAAAGTTATCAGAAGGTGTCAGACTGGATGAGAACTGTTACTGTAAAGGGGATTTCCATATTCTAGGTTGCAATATCAGAAAGTATGCATATGAACAAAGTAATTTTGAAATGGAAAGAAAAGCTGCAGTGATATTCAAGTGATAAGTGGAGTCGAAGATGCCTCCAGTTCTGTTTTGTTCATAGCTTTCAGCTTATAGAGTGCAGCAGATGCTTTTTGTGGCATTGACCTAGCAATAACCACCCCAGCTCCAGATTGACCACAAAAAAGCAGCTCTAAAAAAGATGATTTTTTTTTTTTTTTTTTTTGTGATGAACACCCCCTGCATTTAATTCACCTCTCCAGAGACAAGTAATTTATAAAGCCTGGGGTTCTTTTAATGATTGAAGTGCTTGAGCCATTCAAGTGTCTTGTTGCTGCTTTCTTTACAGTTAAGTGATTAATAGTCCATTCTAATTTTTGCTTCATAATCTAAATAAAACCCGCTGTTGTCCTGTCCTGCTGTTGGACTTTTTTTAGTGTTTATGTCCTTTTTTTGTGCAGCAGCAGTAGAAGACAACTGAGACAGGTTTCTGCAGTACGGAGTTGGGAAAACAGAGTGAGCACAGAGGTATAAAATGGAGGGAAAAGTATTAGCCCTTTCTGTCAGCCAGCTTCACCCTGTTCTCAGCCTGCATCAGCTTAACATCTCCTTCTTTCACTTCTTTATGAGTAAGCAGAGTCTTAATACACCTAGTAAGCTAGGAATGGAAATAGTGAAAGGAAGTTTTGACACCATCAGTTTTTAAGATCTTAGCATAACACAGTGCAAGCATGTAGAGATTACCAGCTTCCGTAGCTGTAACCCCCAGGATCTAGCAGATGAAAACTAAGGTTTGCTTTTGCACTTAACTATATAAACACTTGCTGCATTTTAGCATCTCCTTTTAGCATAAGTCATTGGCATTTGTTTGCCATCGTTTGTACAGATAGTATGACAAATGTTCTTCCGTGTTCCACATGCACGTGGATGAGTCTACAGGAGCAAAGGAATAGTAATTTAGAGCTTTGTGAAGGGGAAACTTTGGCTAATGGCTTGTCCATGACACATGGTTTCTTGAAGCCGAGGAGAACAAACAGAAATTGGGTAGAAATGATTGAGAAATCAATTTAGATCTGTTAGTATGATGAAAACTGGAAAGTCCGTTCTCTCAGCTGTATGTGTAAAAATCTCCTTTTAAATCTCACAGAATTACTTAGATGTTACTGTAGTTTATTTGTGTGTAGGTAAAGAGTGCCAAGCATTGACTGAAACTTGGAACCAAGGGTGAAGGATTTTTCAGGATGTTCAGGAATGATGTGTTCAGAAAGATGAACTTCTCTGAAGGATGGAGGCACTCTCTCTGTTTTATGTAAATGATCCAGTTTCTCACTCACTCTTTTCATCCTTCCTAATTCATAAATTTAGTTCTCTTTAGGTGGTAGCTTGAGCATTATTGTTTTCACATTATTGGCATTCCAGATGTTCATCTCTCCTGCTGTCTGTTCTCACTGACTCCCCTCTATTCTTCTGTACTACTTTGCATTGTTTGTTTGTTTTTGCATAGGTCTGATTGCTTGTCCTCCGGGTCATCATTTTTCTCCTCAGTCCTCTGGAGTTTTCTTACTGTTACTCCTTTTCCCAAAAATGACTGAACTTCATATTTCTTGGAAATATGGGAGCGTGGTGGTTTGACCTTGGTTGGGTGCCAGGTGCCCACCAAGCCACTCTGTCACTCCCCACCCCTCCTCCTCTCAGCTGGACCAGGGGAGAAAATAAGATGAAACTCGTAGGTTAAGACAAAGTCAGTTTAATGAAAAGCAAAGCAAGGCCACATGTGGAAGCAAAAGAAAAGAAAGAGTTATTCTCTACTTCCTGTCAGCAGCCATGCCTGGCCCATACAGAGAAGCAGGACTCCAATATATGTGGCGGTTGCTCCTGATGCCCCTCCTTCTCCTCCTTTGTCTAACTTTTATTGTTGAGCTGACATTACATGGTACGGAATATCCCTTTGGT
Organism: Baryphthengus martii; assembly: GCA_013396935.1. Lineage (NCBI taxonomy): Eukaryota > Metazoa > Chordata > Aves > Coraciiformes > Momotidae > Baryphthengus > Baryphthengus martii. The sequence continues at coordinate 309,944 of VWZK01000506.1, forward strand.
CGGATTGGATCAGCTGTTTCAGTTGTGTCCCCTCCCCAAATCTTGTCCACCCTGTCCCACTGAGGGTTGAATATTGAAAAAAAAACCAGCCTTGGTGCTGTGCGAGCCCTGCTCAGCAGCAGCCACAACACGGGTGCGTTATCAACACCTTTCCAGCTCAGTACAAAGCACAGGACTGTGAGGACTGCTCTGGGGACAATTAACTCCAGCTCAGTCTAACCCAATACAAGGAGCTGAAGTCAGGGTATGCTCCATGAGGAGCTCGCTTGCACCTGGAGGAGTGGATACTATTTGTCACTGCATTTAAATGTATAATTGTTCTTGTGCTGACAGTTTTATTGATAAATGTTAGGACATTTGACACTTCGGAAAAACATTCAAAACCAGATAGCTCCAATCCTTCTCCCCAAAGTGGAGTTTCTATTCTGTGTGCTCTCCCAGTGGAAATCCAGGGGACTGTTTCTGCCAGTTGCTTCTTGAAGTGACAGGAAAGCAGATTTCTGCCCTTGAAGAGGCACGAGTATATGGAACTCTTCTGAAGGGCTGGCCATACTGAGTATTTTTAATTTCCAATGGACATGTCAATGTGGAGTTCTCCTTGCTTGCCTGTCCAAACCCATGGGCTTCCTGGGGTTTGCAGGTGGCTTTTTGCACCCTCTGCTTTAAGCCTCTGCCAGCGTGGCTTTAGGGTGTGGGATAGGAAAGGCTGTCCAAGGCTGTTTTGTAGCTTTCCCTCCTCCCACTCCCCACCTGCAGGCCCTTGACAGCAAGGGGAAATAAGGATGCAGACTTGGAGGGGAGCTCTTCTCATATGCAGGAGTAATAGGATCCTCTCCCCACAAAGGATTTTTTTCTCCCAGGGGGGTAAAGGACCCTGCACACTGAGGGGACTCACTGTCCCAGATAATTAACTAAAGCAGCTGCTGTGTGTCTGAATGAAAAGGAGGGGAAGGAGGTTTTGCTCTGCCGGGGAACTGGGGCTGCATTCCTTGGAGGCAGCCGGCACATTCCTCCAAAGCAGTCGGCACTGACGGTGACGCGGGCTCAACGCTGCACAGCCAGGCTTCCCGAAATCTTTTACACTGCCACTTGCTTGGCCTCAGATCCCTAATGCTGGGAAACCACCTTTTCCTCACTAAGTTCTAATCATTTATTCCTATATCAGTGGGAGAATAGGTAGCTTGAGTTCACGTGTGATGTGTTGTGCTCATTAATGCATATCAAACTATTTATATAGAGAAAATAAGTTCAATTCAAAGAAATAAACCAAACATCTGTAATATGCAAAATGAAGTAATCTTATCAGAAGCAACAATTGTGTTAATGCAATAGCGGGCAGTGTGCCTGTGAATGAATGCCTTCTCTGTGTATTTTCGAGGGGGTCAGGAAGGAAAAGTAGAAGGCTTTGTCCAACTAGCACATTTATGACTAGCTTTAGTGGACAAAAGCAAAACTAAAGACAGAACCTCTGCTTGTCACTGAACCACGCCTTCTCTTAGAGGACTACTTTAATTTGTTTGACATACAATAAAAGACTGACACACTGCACTGATTAGTTTTATATACAGGGTTTTTTTATAAATCTGCAGCACTGTATGTACCTGTAGGCCCATGCGAGTAACCCAGTGAAGCCTTCTAGGCCACTTCTTAAAGCCAGTTCACAGGATTGGACCCATATGCCTGAATTCTTGCTGTGCTGCTCAAGTTTTTACCCAGTTTTGTATTGTATAAATTCATTCAGATAGAATAACACCCATTTAAAATAGTTCAATAATAGAATTGGAAGTGTGGTGCTTGGCATTCACAGAAAGAGGGTTTTTTAATTGTTATAGAGATTTTTCTTACTTCAGTTTTTTTCCCCTCATCAGTGCTAGTGGAAATCTAGGCAGTTGATTTAAATTCTAAAAGATTATTACTATTGCTTCTGTTACTAATACCTCTTCCTGGTAAGCACTTAAAATAATGTTTTATTCACTGATGCAGGGACAAGATTTAAGTTTTTAGTTTCTAAGTACCAGCCAGTATGCAAGTAGCTAGTGGAAACCAGAGCATATTGCTGCTTCTGTTCCATGCAAGGACTTTAGAAATGAATGCCAGGAAATGTTTGAAATGTCATTTGATTAGATCTGCACCAGGTACCCTGCTAATGTAATCAAATGTGGAGTTAATCTTACTTTTATGTTTTTGCAAGGAAAGGAGCTTCATCTTGAAATTATAGTTTAAAGAAAAGAAGCGTGGATGGGAGATGTGTAGGTCATTCAGGCAACAAGTGAAGCAGAGCAACTCCCATTTGTGCTTAGCCAGATGTTCACGAGCCTTTGCCAATATATCCAAAGGCCGATGCTACATAAATTACTATATCCCAGGGACTAATTTAATGGGTGTGATGGAAGAGGAAGGGTAGCGCGTTGGTCAGAGATCAGGGATAACACCTAAGACTGAAACAAGCAATATTCAGCCAGTTCTGGTTTTTTTCTGTTATTAATGTGAATTGAAAACACTCCATTTCCCATAGAAAGCAGAGGAAAAGTCAATGCTTTAAGAATAGTAAGACCAATTATTATTTTCTTCAGAAGTCGCATTTCCAGTGTAGTCAAAATACTTAAATACCCAAGGAAGTTTGAGTCTCTGACAGATGTCTTTGAAAATACAGAATCCCTTTTGAAAGCTACCAGTGGTCTGATAAAAGAAAGATCTTTTCAGAAAACAAGAGAAACCTTTAAAGATGCTAATTGCAAACCAAATCTCCACCACTGGGTTTGTACCAAATTTGCCTAGAGAAATGCCTTTTCACCTAACAGGAGTTGTTTTCCTTTCCTCTCTAGGAGAGTTATTTTTGCAAAAGCAAGCAAATAACCTAGAATAATAAATAATGGGGGCTTTTTTCACATCATGAAGCCTTCTCTCTACCGAAGTGCTGCCATTGCAAGAAAATAGTTACTTGCTACCTCTTACCGCATGTCTGTCTGTATCACAACCCTGGTTATCTTTGATGCTCTGCCTGTAGAAGGAAGTGGTGAGCAAAGGGAATTTCTTTATCTTTCTAGGATATACACCTACCCTCTATGACTTGAAGGGTAATTTAACAAATGCTTGTTACAGAAAGGTAACTAAAACTCAAACCCATACCAGTACCTGGTTTTCTATCTGACAATTTCAAAAGAGTTTACTCTGATTTTAAATGTTTGAGGTAGGCAGTGCTGATGCTTTTTCATTTTTCAGGATATTCTACAGTCTACAGATAAAAAGCAGGATTTTGAGGTTAATGAGGTACCAACTCAGCATCCCAAACAGTATTGCTCAGTCAGGGGGAAGCCAATGGAGGGGCAAAGTGACTTTCCTTTTCATAAAATAAAGAAATAGGCAGTGCCCTCTAGTGTTAACTAACACTAAAGGGAATCACCAGGAGAATTTTCTGTAATCTAGGTATCTGCAATTAAACCTATTTCACAGCCACAGATTCAGCTCTTTATTTCTCGAGGAAAAGTAGTAAAAAAGAACTGCAATAGCAGAGCTTATCAGGATGTAACTGTCAGAAATGCGGTCATTAATAGGTAGATACAGTCAGTTATTCAGTTATTTCAAACTCCCTGACAAGTTTTAGCTTCTCTAATCTTAAAGTATATGAGTGCAATATGCCTCCAGCCTGTAGATGATCTGGGGGAAGGATGGGAGATGTGTTTTACCAAAGGACCCAGACACTCAGGGAGTTTCAGGAACAGACGTAGCAGCGAGTGTTCCTGCTTGAGGTTTGGAGGTTCACTTTCTGACAGGAAGCATTCCTGGTGCACATACTTAAACTTGTCTGCAACACGTTATAACTAAGCAGTGGGCAAGGAGGTCTTTCAGGCTGTCTTTGGAGCACCTCAGAATTTTTTGGTTCTGGTCATTGTAGCGGATTGGACTTCTGTTTCAAAACCATAGGCATCGTTTGTTTCAGTTAAAGACAGTTCTGCCAGCAATGCACTAGGAGAATTACAGTCACCTCCTTTACCGTGGGAGACTGTTTCTCAGTCTGCTTAAAAGAGAGCAATGCTTTAAACTGCCAATGTGAAACAGCGAGCATTAAAAAACATTTGCTGTTTTCTGATTTGCTTTCAGTGTGAAAACATTGTAAGCAAATGTACCTTTCCGGCTCTATTTTTTAAAATTGTTTTTTTACCATAGAAAAAGCGCTTACAAATGATTATTACTTTTCTGTTTCTGCTAATGCATTTCCATAGCCTTGGTTGCAGTGTGGGCCTTTTGGGATGAACTCTGAGGTTCCTGTGGTGTTAAAGTTAGTGATGGTAAATGGGAATCCTGTAAGGCCTTGAGAGCATTTTACCAAGTGTCCCTGACCTGTAAGCTGGTGTATGTATCTATCATTTTCTGAAAAGCAGCACACAGAATTACAATAAAGATATGAGCTTTTGTATATTGTCCCATGCAGTACCTTGACTTTTGAAGACTTTCCTGCCCTGGGTGAGGTTTGCACTGAACTGTGGTTTTCTAAACCAAAACATCTTCTGATGTAGACTCCAAGGAGTGACCATCTCGCTTTTCTCCTTGGGTTATGCTCTGTGAATGTTCCTGGCAGTTGCCAGCACTGTAAGAAGTGATTGCCAAGACTTATGTAGACAGTCAGTGTGTTGCCCATATGTAAGACTATCAGGTAGAAGAGGTTAGGAACTTGTATTTCTGGGTTGATTCATCCAGATTAGCTCCACATGAGGAGGGATCTGTGAATGTGCACTGTTTCTGTGTAGGCGGCTGCACTCCGGTAGCAGTCAGATATTGATTGACTTACCTGGACTGATGCCCCTCAGAAGGGGTGTCGGATCAGCTCAAGTGTTTGCAATATAAGCTGCTGCCATGTTGCCACTGCTGTTGCCAAACGATACTTCCAGTAGTTATTGATTCTTCAGTTCTAATGATAGACCATTTTTGAGCTGCAGTTAATAACTTCTGTCCTTTTTGCTACACGCGAGCAGAGAGAGCATTGTTTGTGCTAATTGCCAAGGATGATGTTATGCTCTGTGAAAAGACCAAGAAGAAAAAATGTTTGACATTGTTGTTCTTGAGACATATCAAAAATCTACACGCACCAGTGAAAACAACCAGCGTTATGGTATCATGACAATGGTTCATTAGGACTTTACCCCAGGCCGGGATGATGATTGTTCCTCTTTAAGACCAAGACCAACAGATGGCATTTGTTAGGACATTGATATTTATGTACAAAGTTGCCAGCACTTCAAGAAATGGTGCCTCTCTTAATTAAGCTGATAATGTACTGCCTTGTTTGGAAAGATTCTGCTCATAATGATGCTGGTGAATTATGAATAGAGGGAAATTAGTATTAACAAATGCCAGATGGAGGTATCTTTCAAAGAGCAATATTTTGTGTAATACAACATGTAAAGTTGACAGACTGGGTCTTAGAAGACCTTTATTATTCTTTAAGCTTTCCTGACAAAATTACTCTTTATTCTGCCAAGAAATGTAGTTTCGCATGCCAGTGCGTTTTTAAGTGAAAATGATTAAACTATGCCTTTGAGTTTATGACTTGAAGTGAAATCTATTCCTCCAGTGTTTTGTCAGGAATCTATAAACAGTGTAAGAAAGGAGACAACTTATAACAACAATAGTTTTGCCAGTTCTACACATTCTGTTTTTGAAATCAGTGGCAATTAGGGATGAGCAAAACTACTTTCAAAGTTTACCCAAACAAAAAAGTGTAAGCTTTGCTGAAGGTCTACTTCATATTTTTCCTTTGGTTGAAGGTGACTATTGAGAATAATAAATGTTTTTCTAAAATAAACACCTGCCTTCACTGAAGCAGAAATGTTGACTGAGTTATAAGTGCACTGAATCTTCAAATGCTAGGCCTCTTTTGTAGATTCCTGAGAGGGAAGTAAAATTTTATTTGATTTTGTAAAGTAAAGTAGTAATTAAAAGATAGACAAAGGAAAGTAATAAAACGCTGGGATTTGATATTTCATTCTCTCATAAGAATATTCCCACTCCATGAGTATTCCAGCCTTGATCTCACGTCCTGCTGCCAGTGTCCATTGCAGAGCATGACTTTTTATGATAATCTGTGGGTAAGGCAAAGTGTGTCATAGGAGGTGACTGTGAAGATTTGATTTTCCTTTGTAATTGTCCTCAGATTGCATTAGTGTAATAAAATTCAATTTAGGACTGCGGAAGCATTGCATATAGTCTCTCTTTATTCAGATATGCCAAACATACCTTCCACTCTGTCTACGTATACTCACAAATCGCTTCCAAATCTGCTATAATAAATTTGAGATGTACAGTCCAAGACTTCTTCCAAAGGCACGAACATTGTGGCAGGGTTCAGAAAGACAGCAGAGAAGTTGCTTATGTCTTCTTTAAATTATTTCTATGAGTATGCATTAGTAGGGGAGTAAATGAAGTAATGTATTTTGGTATTGGATGATGAAAAGAAGGCTTCTACTTCATTTAGAAAAAGATCAAGATCAGTTTTCATGAGAATAAAACACTGTTTTGAATTATGCTTAGAACAGACTGTCCGACTATTTCTGGTATTAATGTTCATTGCCATTGCAGAAAGGATTTAACAATAGAAAGATGAGAACACGAGAAAAGAATGTCTAGAGGGAAGGCAGTCAAGGATAGGATTCAGTGGATCTAGTTTTGATAACAAAAGCAAAGAGCGCTCTCAGTTGAGTCTTTTGAGACTAATCTGGCACTTTCAATAAACTCTAAATTCACCTTAATGCAGAAAGAGCAGTATTCCTAGGCATTTTCAAAAACTCCTTAGAGCATTGTTTCTCGTTGATTTTGTTACAGCTGTTGTGAATGTATCTGGGAAATGCCATCTGAAATTATGGACAACTAAACCCTGGGTTTACTTGCACTGTTTTAATGAATGAATGCTCTATGTATAAAAAATAAAGCTCCTTTCTTTAATAGCAGTTTGCCTAATGGGAAATGTGCCTTATGACTCTTCCACTCCAACTGTTTTGAAATCTGTACTGCTTATATTTGCCATACTGTTAGTTTTATTTATACTGAACTTCTTTTTATTGTCTTTTTCTCCCCTTCTCCCAGAAAAACTTTACAATTCCAATGGACGGGAGCTGAGACGGGCACTTTTCTCCTTGAAACAAATATTTCAGGTGAGCAAATAATGGCTGTCCATTCTGTGATTTCAACATGAACTGAATTTCTTTCTTTAATGTAGGGAGCAACTTACAGTTTCTGGCAAAAGAGAATTTTAAAGCTTCGTTTGTAATGTGCAATTAGCAAATTACTACTTAGGGTCTTTTCTCGTTATGATCTGTAAGCCTTCCCCTGTTCCTTCAGTTTGTCAGAAGTCAGGACCAGATTCAGAGTAATGGCAGAGATGGTGGTTGGAACCTGCTAGGAAAGAAGAAAATTGGGACTCTTAGGTGAAAACAGAAGCCTCTCGTTAGAGAGTGGCATGATTCTGTAGTGGGAAGACTGAGAGGGAATGTGAAAAGAGAAGCTAGGAAACCATGGGTTGGGGTGATGGCCCAAAATTTGCCTAAGAGTTGACAAATGGATTGGATTTAAGACGCATCAAAACTCAGAAAGGATATGAGGCATGGGAAAAAAGCTGATGAGGAACCAATATGTACTGGGAGAGCTCTGAAGATGTTAGAATTTAGGTTAGAGAAAATGATTTTTTGATTAGCCAAAAAGATACTTCATAGGGCTGAGGAGGGTATGGTAGTAACTGATCAATTCAGGTTTAAGGAAAGGCATGGATCTGGTGTTTATTATCGAAGAGACATGAAATCATCAGGTTTTTGGGTCCTGTGGGGAAGTAGCCAATTTGATAGACAAGTGGTGTGGATAATAAGAAAGGGAACTGCATGAAAAACTTGGATTTCAGATGGGGTTTGTTGGATAAGGAGAAGGCCTTGGGAAAATTGCAGAACTGGAATGAAACTGACTGGAGAGAACAGGTCAGGAACAGTGAAGAGAAAACATTGATGAGAACTAGAGCATACTGCCAATGTGATCCTAAAATGGAATTCAGGATGATGCATTCCGTTTCTATCAGTAAATATTAGTGAAATCAACATGAAAAGTACCTCTCCTCCTTTACTAATGGGGGATGACAACCTATACTGTTTTTCAGCTACAACAGGTAGATGCGGGGGTTTTGAGCTGTTAGCTTAGCATATTTTGCTTGTCTTAACCAGACATTTCTTGTAAGAACAGCAACATTTAACAACCCTACAAGACTGCAGAATTGCAAATTTCCGAAACATACAATGCTTTTTGCAGGTTTCACAGTTAAACATTCAGAATTTAAAAAATGCCAGAATGAAGATTTTCTGAACAATAGGAGTTAGAGAGTAAAGGATGTACCATTTAATAGAAAATTTTGGTAGCTGAAGCTCTCTTCTGGGTTAGAAAAAGTCCTTGAATTTTGACATTTTTGGACAAAGGAGGAGTTCCAGGTCCAAAGCAGTTTGGTCATCTCATGGCTACACGTTGGAAAAAACACCGTATCTTCAAGACATTCCCAGGGAAAGACTGTTTGAGTCACAATGATGCACGTTGGGTTTCCCTGTGAACTTGCCAAGTACATGGGCTGTGTGCATGGAGGAAATTAGGTAGAGATCCAAGAGTCTTCCCTGGTTTCTTCTCTTTATGTTCACCTCAACTATTTCTGAGAGGTGTTTGTGTTTCTCTGAATTTACGTATTCCACAGGTTACATGGACACTCACACATATTTAGCTAAGCCTCTCTTTCCTTCCATCCTGCATTTACTATACCTCACATGTCTTTCCCAGTTTGGGTATTCATAAATGTAAGGTATTTGAATTCTAGTAGATATTTTTGAGGCCAGAGTACTGAGTGCTTTGAGCAAACACACTAGCAAGATCTCTGTTTTCCAGCTGATCAACTGTTGTCATGGAAATGTTGTTTAAATGTTTGTCCTAATAAATTTAGTTGCAGTTGTCTGGGTTGTAGAGTAATGAGAGGAAAGGGAAAAGCAATGCACACAAATCCATATCTATGTATGAATATAGGTTTTAAGTGAAGCCTGTCTGACAGTTTCAGAACATAATTTTCCCTGGAGAATTCCATGCTGCCTAACGTATGTGATGCAGAAAAGTATTTGGGAATTATCCTTTACCCTTTAAGTAGCTACTTCTAGTAGAACTGTGACTTTTTGTTGAACAAACATACCCTTCAAAAGATCTTCATATAACCTCAAAATGCAGATTCTCCTTAGTGGATAATAGAGGAGAAGTCTTCCTCAGGCTGGAGAGTATACATAGCATATGCTCAAGAATTTGAGATAGTATGCTTCAAACCGGAAAATGAGACCCTGTATCATGTAAACTCCTGTTCACCTGTCAGCTTCATTGTCCTTAACAGTTACCAGTGTTGCTAAAGGCATCTTTTGAGTATTTTTTTCAGTTCATCTCATAATGAATCGTGACAGAGAATGTAAGATGAATTTTATATCTGTTTGAGAAAGAAATGCCATTTCACATTTTTAGTGAATAAAAATCCAAGGTAATATTATAAGGTTATATTATAGACCAAACACTACTGTCCAAAAGGTCATACCTAATTTATTTTTCAGTCCATGATATTAAAGTATGTCAGCATTAGAAATATATCATTATGCTAAAACTTTTTTAAAAGTATGTTTTTCGACATAAATGTTTGATTTTATCTCATTATATATAGTATTTTAAATTCCTGAACAGTAAAGTATTTTAGAAATAAATTGTTGACTTCAAAACCAGTCTTTATTTTCATTTTAACAAATTGTCAGAGTGTTATGGAGATTTCATCATATCTCTAAGTGCCAAGACAGTTCCTAACACCATGTTTTTATAATCATTTCATCATAGCTGAGTGAATTTGGCACAGTTCTGTGTCACTATCATTTTTAATTTAAAGAGCTTCAAGGTAACATGCAGTCTCTTATTTGCATTAAGTGGGAACAAGCCCAAGTTTTACATCAAAGATGAATTCCAAATAGTTGGAGCTCTTGGTTTTTCACGCGAGGCCTCAGCGAAGCTTAGCAATGTTTGGCAAAAGCAATGCCTTTGTTTTAAATTTTAAATGAAATATTCATTTGGCAAGTCCAAACTCGGAATTTTCTTTGGTTTCTTCTGATGGGACAGTTTTGGCAAAATGGTAAATATTATGTGGAGCATTTTTCTTTGACAGTAATGCTGCTCTGTTCCCATCATTCATTCTGAAGGGTTAAGACAGCCACACTACTCATCTTTTGCTGGACTGTACTGCAGTATTCTTCTTTTGTTTCACCAGTATGCTTTTTGACAAATATACTTGTGGAGTAATGAAAGTCATATTCAGACTATAAGTATATGAAACACTTAACCTTAAAAGAATGGAGAAAATATATGTATATATAATTGGCAGCCTGCTGGAGTACAGTTTGTTTCCCTTTGAATGGATTTTTTGACAGACTTCGGAGTTACCTGGTTCTTGTGTTATCAGAGATTCATGAAATTTTTCATAGTGCTGAAACTCCCAAAGCCATCTGGGGCAGAATCCAGATAAATATCATACTTATAAAATCAGGGTTGAAAAACATTTTTGCATTTCCTGTTTGTGATATCCATAAGAGAGAGAAAAATGCAGCTGTTTAAAACATTTAATTCACTATCAATCTTAAAAGCAGAACAACTGGATACGAGCACTAATAATACATGTAGCTAGTGCTCTGTGATTTACTTGCTATTAAAGACGTTAATTTAGCAAGACTTCTGATATGACTAGATGTTATATAAAGCAGGCATGTTTTAGAACCTGTACATGAAAGTGTCCTGTGTAGCTATAAAACATTGCAAAGCATAGTTTCAAATCATGCTGATTACATAATTTCAAAATATGAATTTCACAATATCATAAGAATATGGTGTTGTGGGGAAAAAAAAAGAAAACTCTAAAGTATGTTTCAAGTCTGTTGAAATCTATAGTCATGTGTAAATCTGCTTCTTAAAATTTTGGAAAATGTTTTTAATCTATTAATGCATTGTTTTTTTCTGGAAAGCAAACCTAAAAGGGTGTATTTTGAAGTGTTAAGGAAAAAAAGCCATTTATCTTTAAGGACTGTTTTCCCTACTAAGTGTCATTTGACAAATGCAAGGGATCTCCCACTATTTTTCTTGAGGAACTATGTTCTCTGTTTTGTTTTGTGATCAGAATATCAAGCAACACAGTTACAAAATTCTCTAACAGATTTGTCATCAATTGTTGAGAAATTCATTAATCATTGAACAATTGAGCTTTGTGTAAAATGTCACAAAACAGCTATGTAGAGGCCCTGGAAACATTAACTAGAAGGTGTTTGGATAGACACAATCTTATCAGTGAGTGAAATCAAATGTCACACACTTCAGCTGCTAAGGAGTCATCAATCATCCTTAGGAGAGCGGACTGAGTATTCTGTGTTTGCCTCATTGATCTCAAGGAAGGAGGTTGCTCCTTCCCCTCTTGCAAGCATGACTGATGACTCCTTAGGGCTTGAAGCTGACACTTAATGTAGGGTCTGTTGTCATCACTTGTGAGGCAGGCTGCCACCTTTCCCCTTTAAGAGTCCTCCTGGAAGAGTTCTTGATTATGTCATGAAAAAGAGAGAAACCTTCATTTCCTTCTCAAATGAAATTCACCATAGTTCCACATAGCAGTTTACGTATCTGTTTAGTCCTATTTTACAGAAGATACGTATTGTTATTGTTTAGAGATTATAAATAAAATAGATATGTCACATTAAATGTCAAAATCAGTTTCATGATGTCATTGAAAAATAGAGTGGCTTCTTCATGCCTAGACAATGTTACGGGCTGAGATCTAAACAGTTCTTAATGTGACTATAGAATGTAAACTACTTCCACCACAAGGACAGCCAAAAAACTTGGGAAGCCACTCATTATTCATTCTCTGATTTGTATGAATCTTTGAATTGAAAGAGGAAACTTGTTTTGTATGAAGTCTGTCTACTTTAGCTTCCTCTGGTATGTAATACAGTGTTTAAAGGTTGTTTGATCTATTGCTTAGCTGCCATGAAGAGTATTCTTAGGATGGTCTGCTCTAGGTGACTTTTTCAGCACTTTTTAATTCTGCTGTTAACCAGGAGGAAAAAAACACAATGTATTGATAGATTTGCTGTCTACTCGAGGTGCAAAGGAGGATGAAATTCTGTCCCCATCAAGTCAATGGCTTAAAATGTCTTCAGTTTCAGTGTTATTTGTACCTGATTGTTGAGTGCGTACAGGTGGATGGATTGTGATAGACAATGACAGGTAAACATTTTGTCTTTATAGGGGAAGCAACCAAAGCTTTTCTAGCTAATAATTGTATAGATTAATCTGATACTGAGGTGTGATTTAATTTTGCTTGCTTTCTTCTTGCACTCAGAAGGAGAAAAAAAAACCTATCGGGGGAAAATGTCCTGTAATTATCTATGCCTTCATTAATTGAAATAATTAAATACTGAAAGCAGAAAGTTACTTCCAAATGGTTCATGCTGAAAGATGAGTTTCTTCTCCATATTCTTTCTTTTGAACTGTAGTAGAGTTTCTTTTCCATATTCTCTCTTTCAACCTGTTTTAAGTATTGTAGTACACTTCAGTTCCTTCTCCTGAAAGACAGAATGCAATAGTTTATTGCGCTGTACGACCCAAACAGCTAGCCTACCATTTTCAGTGATAGGACTTGATTATACATATGGGATCTTTCTCAGTTGAGTGTGGCATCATGCACCTGCAAGGTTAGGTGCAGTGAGAGCACTCAAAGCAAGCATTGGTAGTGTCACAGTAAGATGGCTTTCTACCTGTGGCTCCCTCATCTAATATAGAAATCAGGCTGGTTATATGAAAGTAGTGAAGTTAACGACCAAAGTAATTGAAGGACAATGTCATGTTCAGAGAAAAAGGGAAACAGAACTTTCTTGGAGGAGGTGGTGGCAAAGATTAGGCAGGAACATAATAATTTGATCTTCATACTTTAAATCTGCTTTACTAAGTTAAGAATGTAAGTGTGGGAAAGGAATAACTTCGTGCAGGCTAAACATCTTTCCCTTTCTACTTTTTAATTTGTCTCTAATAACCTTAAGATATGAGCGAATCTTTAGCGATCTCAGTTACATCCACTGAAGATATCTTGGTTTTCATCTTAGCAATGCAAACTTCTATTCGCTATCTGTAAGTGCCAATATGTCTTTTACAGACTGATTATCTATCAGAAAAGTTTAAACATGAAAGACTGTAGGCCGATATTTCTACTTGGTCTTCTAAGAATTTGTTGTATGTATCCAAAAGGAAGGAAACTCTGAATGGAAAGCCAGAATCTTACAGGACCAGTTTCGTCTTCATATACAGATGGGATGCATCTCACTACGGAAGAAAAAGTAATGAATGAGTGGGAAATGTGTGGTAATAAATGATCTATTGGACCTTGATAAAATAATACAAATATGACCTTGAAGTTTTCAGGTGTTAAATTTATCCTTTTTTTTAAATGGATGTCCAATATGAAAGAACAATTCTTTTTAGAAGTTACTTTAATTTCACTGGACAAGATTACTTTTTTTTAATAAAAAAAAAAAAAAAGGAGGGGGGGGGGGGGGGGGAGGAAATAAGAGATTACTAAGAAAGTTGTAAACATTTAAATATTTTCATAAATATATTCAATATTTGTTGTCTACCTTCTACCATACTTTCTCTGCTGTTTTTGTTGGCTGGAACTTGATGCTCTAAACATACTTTAACTGTGTCTAATAAACACTGATTTGACTTCAAGGAATCTCAACAAATCTAATAAAGAAGAATTTGATTCCTGTCTATTACTTATTTCCTCAAGATTTTTTTTTTTGTATGCTGCAGGACAGCTACTGGGATAGCTACCTGGTTAATGCTGGATGTCTTAGGATGTCATTTGAGGAATCTGAGAAAAACTTTGAGAATTCTTTGAATTACTGAAAAGCTATTCATGCAAATGTCTTCTTTCAAGTTTTATATATCTATAAAAATTTGGACTGTGGAAAAAATCGAAAGGTGTCTAAATCTCTTTCATATTAGAGTACTTCCCAATTTCCTTAAGCTTGAAGAAATTCTGTCTGTAAGCAAATTACATGTTTGTTTCAAAGTATTAAATTCTGGATATGTTTTCACAAGTTTTAATTTGTAAAATAGTGAACCATTTATTTTACCTTCATGTATTTTTTTTCTATTTTGCTAGTGTTTTTAGTGCAACACAAAATGCATTCTTGAGAAACAACAGAATATTTATTTTCTAAGCTGAGGATATTTCAGAAGGGAGACAACAGGGGGATTAATAGCTATAAATCAAAACTTTATATTTGAGTGAATTTCTGCATCTCCTTATTGGTCCCTAACAAGCAATAGCGTGGTCTGTATTTGAAATGGTTTTGTCTTGGAAATAATTTTTATTTTGTTTTTTGTAATACTTCATTGGCACAGATGTGCTTAAAAGGCTGGCAAAAAAATTGCTGGCATTTGGTGATTATTACTTTAACTGACTCATGGCAAGGATTTGCAACAGAGTGAATTTTGATTGTCAACCTCACTAGAAGCCAAACTTTGCATTGCAGATTGCTTAAATATGTTACCCCACTGAAAGCAAGGGGGATGCTCATTTCCAAGCATGCTGTTGTAAAGTGTTGCTCCATGTAAATATGTGCAAGAACAGGAAAAAAGGGAAGAGTGTGAAAACACTGATGTCTTTCTATAACATTACGGTCATGCTTATACACAGATGTACATGTAATGAGTTGGGAAAGTGTGAAGGTTGCGGGAGAGAAGCAAAGAAGGAGTGTGGAGTCAGTGCAGAGGAGTGGAAGGAAAAGCTTGAAGGGCACAGGAGTGGAATCTGTGGTAGAGACAGTGACGGCAGCTAAGTGGCTGAAGTGCATTTGCAGTCAATAGAGATGGCAAGGGGAAGATGCTTCCATTGAGAGACAAACTGCCTGCTTGGTCCCTGTCAAACTCTTCACTGCTAAAATTCTTCTGCCACTGCCTCAGTTGCCTCTAGCAGCTGACTGCAGCTTTGTGACATTCCAGTCCAGGGCACCGTTGTTCTAGGTGTTCTGGTGGGAGCGTGGAGGAGGTAAGACAGCAACTGAACTTGCCTGGCATCTTTATCTTGGGATAGTTTCTGAGTTGCCAAGTATCAGGGAGTGAAAATACTTGTCTTAGAGAGATGGATTCTTTGTGACAGCAGAAGAGTCGTCTCCTGCTACCCTGGAGAGCTATATTTAGTTCATCTTCTAAAAGTAGCGTCCTGGCTCAAAGTAGAGCTGAAGTTTCATAGCTTAATACATGACTCACCTGTTATCTAGACCATAAATAGAATTGTTTTGTAGCTGCTTAAGTAATTTAGGTTAAAATGGCAAAACAGTCTTGAAGGACTCATAGGACTCCAGTTTATGTAGTATGTGTATACATATGTGCGTGTGTGCATGTCTTTGGAACAATTTATTTCCAGATTTATTTGCAGTAGATGAGGTGGGTTTTAAAATAGACTGAAATAGATGGTGACAATTGAATTAAATAGTATCAGACAATTCTGGATTGGCAATCTAGTATTTATATTATGTCAATAATTTTAAAGTTCAAAAAACCAGAACCATAGTTTAAAGTGTGGGAAAGTAACTATAAATCTCATCTTGGCTGTCTATGCTCCTTCAATCACTTCCTGACTATGTTTACTCAGTTTTCAGGCCAAAATGAGCTTTTCTAACTGCAAACATTGCAAGCCTATCTTGATCTATAAAATGCAACCTGTTGCTTAGCCAGTAAAAAAGCTAGACTCCAGAAATGTTCTGGGATTTCTGTTTCTAATAAGCACAGCATATTCCTGATTGTATCATTGTAGTCATGTTAATGGGAGTAATTATTTTGCTGATAACTTTAGCGGTTGTGATGCATACTGAATGCAGGTAGCAATAGGTAAAAATACTCCTGTGGAGAATTTATCATGATATATTTCTGATGTAAACTCTGGGGTTGCAGAGCTAGGCAGCCATAAGGAGGACTGAAAGGAGCTAGCTGTTAATTTTCCATTGCTGCTGAGGCACAGCATCATATAAGCATTTGAAATTATATGGGAAATCTATGGACATGAGATCTCTCAGGTAATGGAAGTGCATTCTGGTCACAGACCTCTGCTGCCATATTGCTATTGCTGTCCAGGGCAGTCAGGTTAGGAGAAAGCTACAGGGTTATTTTGGGTTTTTTTTTGCATACGTGAAGGTTTGCCAGAGCCAGAGGATGCTTAGGGAAAAAAAAAAAAATCAGATTTCTATTCTCCTTGCACTATTAGGAGTAGGAAGGGTGGCATAAGGACCTACCCATCATTGGCGCTATTGTTAACAGAAACCCGGATTCCATCATCCTGCCTTTATTCGCTTAGTAACAGAGGAAGCTTTTCAAGTATATTGGGCAATAGTTCTGCATTTTACTTTCTTGTGGTGGAGCGCCAGATGTATTGTCACTTGAGATTTATGCCTGCGAAAGCCTGCAGTTGTGCATGCTTTGCTCTTTGACCTGCCTCCTCCTTCCTCCCTTTCCTTACCAGTCAGATGTTGTCCCTCTACTGCTAATTTACATCCCCAAATGAATGAAGCCTAATCCCTAGCCCTTAATCCTCCTAAAACCAGCTGAACTTTGTGATCCTATCTTGATTTTGCAGGAGATTTAAATAAAAAAAA
>VWZK01000506.1:326708-351853 GCA_013396935.1 Baryphthengus martii
GGATGTCACTTCAGTTTTAAAAAGAGTGGCTATTGTTTATATTTTTGGGGTTACTTTTGTGAATGCACTGGCATTTTAGTGTTCCATGTATTTTTCCTTGTTATTTTATTTTTTTCACATTGAGCATAATTATCTGAGGTTTGTGTTTCAGTTCTACCTCCTTGCTGTGCAGTGTATGAAGCAGAGTGAGGACAGCACACATTTCACAGCATATTATTTGATAGATGAACATAGCAATGAATAGAGGTTGCCTTAGCTCTCCCTATTAAAAAGTAATAATTTTTATTTCTGGAGAGAGACGGCATCTGAACAAGCCATGCCCTTTCTGCCTGCTGGACTCTGTATTGGTATACTGCCAGCACCTTGTCCCACAAGGATGGTTCTCCTTTTTGAATCTGCTGAAGTTTACATTTCTCTTCTTAATGGTACGTTGCACACTGAATTGGCAACATTTATCTTGTCTCTTGCCTAGGTGAATTATGACAAGGTTAAAATATGAATGCAGCGTACCTTTGTGAGATTACTGGTTTTGGTCTGCAGACAGAATCAGAGCTGGCCTGAGAATTGAGTTTCAGTATCTCATAATAGGGCTGTTGTAGACAGAGCAGAGAGGGAACCTCTTGCTCTGACAGAGGGTGAAGTGCGTTGGCCGCAGGAGCTCGGCGTGAGTGCAATCTCCTCCTGTAAGCCTGCAGGCAAAGTTTAGCGTGTCTTCTATGCCCACTGCCTGTGCTGCTCTCGCTTCTAGGCTGGAGTATTGCAACTTTTGGATTTTGGAAAGTTTGTCAGTACAGAATGTGATTGCTGGCTCGCTCAGTAACAAGTCATGTGGAGAGCATAGGCTGGGGACCCCCATGGTTCCTTATTTAAAGAAATGAACATTATAAAATCTGCAATGTTTTCACTTTGCAACAGATACAAAAGAGTTGTACAGCATAGGATTAAACATGAGCATGCTCAAGCAACCAGAAACAATGGGGTAGTTTATGAAAGGAAAAACTCATAAAAATGAGGTTCTCGGTGGTGTAAATCTCATAAGCAAGCATCTTGTTATAATTCCTTGGAAAGACAGTGCTCTGCACAGCTGTTAGCCACGTAAGAGAGCAATATGTATATGCATATCCAAATGTGAATATTCAGTTCCTAATCCAGTTTCCCCAAATACTTGGAATGGAGCTTTCAGCAGTACTTGTCAGATTAAAAAAAAATAAATAAATAAATCCCCATGAGAAACTGTCTTCCAAAACCTTGATTCTTATTAGGAGTTGAAGCAACTTTCTTCTTGCATAGAAATAATCGTGCTTTGGGTAAAAGTTTTCAAACATATGGCCCACAGAAATAGCAGTCTTCAGAAAGGTTTATCTTTAACAGTATGTAAATAGTTTATCTTTGCAGGTGGAAGCTGCACACCAGGTAAGATACATTCTTACAAAGTGCCGTTCCTTGAAAAAAAGGCTTCAGTCTCCACCTTCAGATGAGACCCTACAAAAGTGCATTAGAGAATATATTAAATGGTACAGAGACAGGAGAATGGATAGGAAGGGTGGGAATCCTGCCTACACTTCCTATTCTGCTAGTGCCACATGAGTGTACTGTACAGACTGCTAGATCACAGGGTTTGTGGGTTCTTTTTAATAGCTAGGCTGAGTTATGGAGATGAAAGTATGATTTGTGCATTTTGTCAACCATATAAGCAAGCTTTAACACACCAGTTTGAATGCACTTAATGTCATTTTCATCATACTTTGGACAAAAATATAGCTCTATTGCAAAGAACCATACATTATCTTGTTTTTTCTTCCTTCTGAGATGCCTAAAGAAAGGAAGAGACATGCTCTATTCCGAGCCTGTGAATGAATTCGTAAAATATAGTTGTCTGATGAGGTCAATGGTATCTTTTCATAATGACTTTAAGTAGCCAGCCATTGTGCCACTGCACAGTCTTTTTGGTTGCAGGAGCTTAGTGGGAAGTTCAGAGCGCCTTGCCTGTGTTTTGCTGCTTTTCTCATTAGTGCCTTAGTGCCTTCTGATTAAGGGGTCATAAATCTTTGTGATATTAGCAGAGGAGTCCATTTCCATAGCAAATGACAACCTTTCCCTGCCTCCTTTTAACTGTTATCACACACACGTGGCAGCTACTTGTACATATCATTGTCACACGCCCCATATATTCCATACAGTGAATGCTCTCTTCCTGGAAAGCTGAAGCTCTTGTCACTGCAAGAGAGTAGCCTTTATCCTTGAGGTCACCTGCCTTCACAAGTCAGTGAGTTAATGGGTCCAAAAAGATTATCCTAGACCAAAACTGATGTAAACATTCTCTTTTCAATGTAGAATGTGTGGGCTTGGATGCCTTTCATCTTTCGCTGCACATTCCAGACGTTTGCTTCTTTCCTCTCATCGTATATATGTGATGGGATACATAATATACTGAGGTCAGATTTATGTCTAGAGCATGATGTGTTCATACTCTGCTTCATTACACTTTCTTTTTCCCTTTTATTTGGAAAAAGAGAAGTACCTTAAAAGCCTTTTTTTAATTCAGGTTTGATTTGTTTATTCAGTACTTTCCAAAAGTGGTCTGGTTAGAGTCCCTCATCCCCTTCATGTCCTCTGCTGTTCCCCTGCAATATATCTCTTTTCAGTCAAGGATGACTCTCTGCTGCAGTGGTTTACTGCTTCGGCTGCTTTGAAAAACTTCCAGAAGGCAGATCTCACAATTTGCTCTGGGAAGGTTCTTGCTTATGAAAAAAAAAAAATAAAAAAAAAAATTAACCAACATAAAAAAGCTCTTTAGTATGAGATGTTTTGAGAATTAAATGTTGCTTTTTCCCCCCAGGTGATGATCTAATATGCATTCACTATTTAAGATTATGGAGAACATCTGAAAGTTATTATAGGTATTTCAGTTTTTACCTTTCACTGAATGTCAACAGCCCTTAATGGCTATGTGCTGTTAAAAGTTTTATTTTGTTTTTGTGTTCAACATGAAGGCCTCTGAAGCTGAACTACTGTTAACTTCTCTAGCATAGGGAAATTTTTTTTTTTCTATCATCCAAATGTCTCTTATTTTTCCCAAACAGACATGATTAGGTCTGTATTCTGACATCATAATCTGCAGACCAAATTTGTTCCTCCTTATTTGACTGTGGGTCAATCTAGAATAGATTTTTTTTTTCCGCAACTCAAGGATGATGCAAACACTTCATGCAAATCTTGTCTACTTGAGTATTGACTCAAAAACTTGCTTACTAAAGTATCAACAAAAGGTGTTTAAAGAAGAAGGAAGTGTGCTCAGAGCTAGGACTCCATAGACAATGGTTTTGTCCAATAAAAGTGCATCTATTTGTCATCAGATTTGTAGAAAATGAATTTTGGAGGATGTTTTCCCCACAGCTTTCTTGATTCTGCACTGTGCTACTAATCGCTGTTAGTTTTTCTGAATTCTGCTACTCTTGTTCTTTCTGTCCCTTTTCCTTGCTCCCACCACTACTCACTCTGGGTAGGGGAAATTTGGAACCTTCTCTCTTGTGTAGCAAGGAATTTTTAACCATTGACCTTGGCATACAGAGTAGCTCACTTCCTAGGTGTGCAAAGTCTTTGTGAATTACTACAGCATGTAGCCTTAGTTTATCTCAGCCCTGAATATACATTACCTTAAGTGTAGCTGGCAAATTCCAGAGATGTGTTGCTCTTGTGAGTTTTAGGAGAAAAAAATTTCAGACTTCTTGAAGAATAAGGGATTGATCAAGTTTCTTTCAGTTAAAAATACCGTATACGAAGGGGTGTATGGGAGGGAGCTATTGCCTGCTGGCCAAGGAGGGGACTTCTCTGGGGTCTCTGGTTATGATACAACCTCCCTGCACTGCTGGAGGTGGCTCTCTGTGTTACAATGTGAGCTTCAATGTTGCTTGCTATCCAGTGTTATTTAGAGCAGTGTGTTGCATACATCCTTATTTATTTATAGTTTGATTTTAAATCAAGTAACCCAAGTACCTGACATCATCATAAGAGTATTTTAACCTGAGTCCTTTTTTTCCTCTTTTCTTCCAGGACTCCAGTTGTTGTAAAATATTCTGGAACTTCACCATCTGAATTTTGGTATTACTTGCTGCACAAATTGGCTTGGCATAAATTGGTTCAGAATTGAGTTCAGTCCTCTGACTGGTGGCATTTGGGAAGGGCTTGGCCAGAGGCCACTGCTTGGGATGGGTCACGCGGAGGTCTACGTGTCCTGGCTGACCGTGCTCCTTAGGCCACCATCCTGTGCATCTTTAGATTGGCAGCTTGGCCAGATACACATCAGCCTCTGTGCCAGCCAAAGGTCCCCTGCTGTAAAAGTGTCCATAGCTGCTCAGTGGAAACAGCTTCCTTAATTCTTCAGCTCTCTTCTGGAACAGCAAAGGGAATACAGCAGAGGGTGGGATGCAGTGGAGGGGGATCTGTGCATGCAACTTTAAGACACCATTAAGTATAACAGAAGAAATCAGGATGTAGTTAGTGTGGTCTGTATTAATAGGTAGATTGCCAATGGATTCTTGCTCTACTGCACTAGTAATCTCACCATCTTTTGAGTATGGCAAACAGATAGAGGAAATTCATTATCTTCCTAGAATCATGTGCTTGCATCTGTAGTGCTCTGGTCCAACATCGGAGTTTGTAAACTTCCTGGTTCTTCAGAAGGCATTATCATGGTTTTTATCTATCCATAGAGAAACATGAAATCCTTAACAAATAAAGCATTGAGATTAAGAAACAAAACTTTTAGTTCAAGTCTGCACAGCGGTGGATCTTATCTTACGTATTTCGTGGGTTTATGGTATACTATTGTGGGGAATAATTGTAAGCTTCATTTTTATACACTTTTACAAAGATAAATCACCTTTATCACGTGATAAATTTATGTATCTGTACATGACTGAAAAATACTTATTTAAATAATTTTAACAAATTTGACCTCCTAAAATACTAAACAGATTTTTCTCATGATTTCTACAGTTTTTATGAATTGCTAGATAACCTTATAATTTTAAACATTCCATCTGGTCAGCCTGATTTAAAGAACTTAGCTCTGATTAAAGAAGGAAATTCATAAGAAATAGTCTATCAGGCTGAAAGAACTTTGCAACAAGCTGAATTGTCACACTGAAAGGGACTTGATTATTTTATTTCCCTTGACAGTTTTCTCAGTTTATGCAGTGAATTCAGAAATCGCTCTCAACAAAACTATCTTCTGTCTGGATCTTGGCTTCTCAGGGCTGTGTTACTGCAAAGCTGGAATTTATATCTAATACACTGTTGTGTATGAAAACATATATTAAAAATAATCCAAAAAAAGGGACTTGGCAACTATCGTGATTTTATCCACAAAGTACGTCTCTTCCAGTAATATTTTAAACTGATTTCTTGCCTAATTTGTATGGCTACACTTGTTTAAACTTGTTTAATCAAGTTTTTAGCCCTCCTCTCCCTGGTGTGTGATGTGTGTGATATGGGGTCGTTCTCCTGCACTGAGTAAAGGACTGATGGTTAAAACAAAAAGAGTCTCTCTAGCAAGTTTAATTCTATCAAAACTAAGGAGTATTTTCTCTTACAGACACTGTGTTTTCCATCATAATGTGGGAATATTATCTACTAGTGGTTTTATATTCAACACTGTGGTTTCCTGTTGTAAATATAATGAATTAATATTACGTTAAGGTAACGAGTATAATATATTGCAATAAACACCAATTCTAAAAGTTTTTACGCACTTCCAATACAGAAACTGGACTTACGCTAAGGCATATAGATGTCCTTCTCTTGCTAATACTGACACTTTTAGGCTTTAAGGATGCCTGGTTTTGTGATTTGATGAAATGTTAACAGGAGGTAGAATGTCTGCAAGCCCATAACGAAATAATCAAAAGTTATGTTTTACAAAAAATACTAATGTTCTGTAGCTGACTTCACGAAAAAACAAGCTTTTGCCTTTATATGGATCAATGTATTTATTTCTGATTTTAAAATTCAGAATTCTGCTTCTGGTCTCTATAGCAACTTTTATATCAACTTGCTTACATCATCTGAAACATCAAGTCAATGTTGCAGGCAAGCATTTGGTTTTACATTATGTTATATACTGTTTCTTTGTCTTTCAAAATTCTAATTCAGCTTTTCCTTTCTCCTGTGGCAGGATGACAAGGACTTGGTTCATGAGTTCGTTGTCGCCGAAGGTCTGACTTGCTTAATCAAAGTGGGAGCAGAGGCTGACCAGAACTATCAGAATTACATACTGAGAGGTAAAGGAAATGCATCCAAAAATTGCTTTTATTGCTCTGAAGCTTTCATACATCTGCTAAAATTTGCGATGATGTGTCTTGAAACATGTTTCTCAGTTTGGTCCTGCTTCTTGCATGTTATGAGGGAGAATTAAGAGGGGATTAATACTCACTGCTTAGCAGGACGAATTGAAAATTCGGATATTGTTAGTGTCTCCGTTGTCCAGCTTTTCCTGTAGATTATACTGAAAATCTATAATTTTAAGAAAGAAAAAACTTACTAAATCTTTTGCTGAATAATTTTAAATGTCAGAGCTCAGAGCAAGACAACTACTTGGAGTGGAATTACTAGCTATGGAAGAAACAGTGAGATGGTCATATCTTAAGGTCAGTTGGCTAGAAGAAAAAAAGTAGTTAACTGATATTTTGGAGTTAAACAGGTAATCAAAGGTTCACATTCTTTTCTTTGCACTTAACTGACAAAGGTAGGGTTTGGAGAGTGATGCAGAAAAGGTGTGTTACTGGATTAGAAAGCTGATTGACTGTATTGTGGCCCAAATGAATGCATGCAGTTTTCTTCTCTCCAGAAAACTCAGGCTGCAAATTGGAAATGTTCTTTCAGTACTTTGAAGGGTTATGAGCAGGGACAAAGCAGTCACACCAACGAATCTTTGCTGCTGGATGATCTTACAGTAAATAGATAGCACTAATGAATTCATAGTAGTGGTGAATTGCTCATTTAAATTTTCTTAATTTTTAAAAATGTCACCTTGGTGTATTTAGCTGCCAAAACTCAAACTGCAAATCGTGGAGTAAAACAAATGCAAGAATAGGGAGAAGGTTTTTTGTAAGAACCAGAAATGCTAAGTTATTGAAAACAAGGATGCAAATAGTAAGTGCGGCTTCACGTGATGAACTTGAAGATTAGATTGTACAAACACCAGCTTTTGTGAGCAGAGAAGAAACTGATCCAGTACCTCAAATTATATTCTATGTCAGTAGTTGTACAGTGATATAAATGTACTTAAATAGTACTATAGTAGTATCCAGGTGGCCTCATAATCCAAACACTGGATAGCTCTGCAGCTCTGCTGCTCTAGTGTTAGGGTGCAGGGCACTGAGCCTCACAGGTGACAGACTGATCTGCTGATACCAGAGAAGTCAGTCACATCCTGAGCGATTTCACCACAGTATTGCATGTACCTTCATCTTACTAACATCTCATTTGATATCACCCAGATATGGGTTGAGAAGAATTAAAACTCCTTTCTGCATTGATTGCTTTTTTCATTTTCTTTTCTTTCTTTCCTTTTTTTTTTTTCTTAAATAAAAAACGAATGAAATGTTGTCTATGTTACTAGGATACACCCTAATGAATCCAGAATTCAGGCAGATCGAAGTGGTCTCTAGCGTTTCTTGTGGCTTCTCTAGTACTCAAGAACTTGGTGTCCATGGTCTGAAGCTAGAGATTTTTGACTGAATTCAAGCATGGTAAAATCGAGCCTTAATGCCAATGTCCATGGCATCATACTAATGAAACTGCAATACTCAACTCATTACATTGTGATTAACAAGTGATTACAGCTTCTTCAAAATAAACATAAAACAAACAAATAAAACAGCAACAGCAAAAGCTAACTATGTAGAAGTATGCCACAAAGCTGAAACATTTTAAGATGATGCTTTCAGGGATTGGTACCTTCTGAAGTCAGGTCTATTTATTCCCCTGTTTTGCTGGTGTATAAAGCTGAGATTTTTCTCTCTGAGTAGGGTATCCTAGCATCTCTTACAACAATACGATTTTTCTATATGATGTGGTTTTATTTCAGACACTAAATTGGTCTTGGTTGTCTTTCAGGAAGTTCAAAGCTTGTTACAGCTCCAAGATTATGTCAGCTGGTTTGCAGTTCCAGGAGCCAGCGTGTACTTTCTGAATAGGTCTGTGTGTGCAGCAAGATAAAGATAGGTTTGGAAGTACAGTGTAGCCAGACAATTTTATCAAAATAGATTGAGGAGGGTGCTGAAAAGAAACATTAAATACATCATGTAAGAGTGTTTCTGGTATATTATTTTTGGAAGACCATAGTGATTGGTTGAATGTTTTTTTTTTGTGATGTGTGTTATTGCAGTGCTGCATTTTGCTAAACCCAGAATCCTCGTGAACAGGTGAATAAATTTTACTGAAGACACATCATAGTTAGTACTGAGGTGGTCCCATAGGCTTTAAACTCAGTGTTAAGTTAAAGAGGAAAAAAAAAGTTGGCTTTGTCTCGAATGTTTGTGCCTTATTGCTGTGGTGTCCTAGTTCTGCAGATCCTTTTGATGTAGAATATGTCCTCCTTATTTTCTCTACACTTAACCGGAGTCGTAAAGGGATTAGTTCTCCTTAGTTCCATATTCTGTCTGCATTTGTCCAGCACCTTTGGTGTAATTTGCTATATTCCTCTTGTGATCCTAACCCAGCTTGCAGGACTTGTGACAGTAAATGGCAGCATTAGGCATGGCATTGCCTTCTCTGCCTCCAGGGCTTGCCCACGCAGGGCCTGCCCATCATCTTGATGGAGAGATTTCCAGGTGTTTCCAGTGAACTCTCTTGCCTGCACTCTTCAAGAAATAGCTTTGGACATAGGAAGGAAAATATATTGGAAATATATGTATATGAGACTGTTATAAAGTGGTTCTGTGAGTTCCAAGGTACAAGTTATTTCTTGAGGACATTGCTTTCCATTTTCCAAAGGTCTGTGTTGTTTCACTTCAGTGTTTCCTAGCTGTGAATTTCTGTTTAGTGGTTTTGACTTGGCTTAAGCCAGACTGAGCTGGCAAAAAAAAAAGACTAAACATGAGTCACAAAAATTTCAGGTCCTTTAATGGGTAAGTGAAGTGTGGCTTTTACATACAATACTGAGAAATTCAAACAGTGTTAAGAGTGACTATTTCTACTTAGGTCCACTGAACTAAGGTGGTTTGACAGTGCCATTCCCAAAGTGTTCCCTCTGTCAGTGTATAGCCTATAGGCCCTAAACCAATGGTAGCCAGGGCTTCTCTTGAGAGTTAGTCTTTTGAAAGACTAGTTTAGAAAACAGTTTTTCATGGAATCGTAGAATCTTAGGGATTGGAAGGGACTTCTGGAGATCATCAAGTCCAACTCCCCTGCCAGAGCAGGATCACCCAGGGCAGGCCACACAGGAACATGTCCAGGTGGGTTTTGAAAGGCTCTAGAGAAGGAAATTCCACAAGCTCGCTGGGAAGCCTGTTCCAGTGCTCCATCACCCTCACAGTTTAGAAGTTTCTCCTCATGTTGAAGTGGAACTTCCTGTGTTCCAGATTTTGTTCCGCCAAACTTTATTAGTTCTTCAGCCTAAATTTATTCTTTGATATTCATTTTAATTATTATGAACACCTGAAGGAACTGTTTTACGGGATTTTTTCCTCCACAGAAACAGGCTTGCTTTCCTTCTTGTTATTATTTTTTCCCCATCTTCCTTTTTTTTCTCTTTGGTGACAGTTATCCATAAGGATGATGAACTTCACACGCAACTCTGAAGGTAAAAATTGACTAAACATTAAAA
This sequence comes from Baryphthengus martii, assembly GCA_013396935.1. NCBI lineage: Eukaryota > Metazoa > Chordata > Aves > Coraciiformes > Momotidae > Baryphthengus > Baryphthengus martii. The sequence continues at coordinate 336,538 of VWZK01000506.1, forward strand.
AATAAATGGAAATGGGTGAAGGAGAGATGAAAATACCCACAACTGATGAGGATTAACTTAAATCTTATTCAATTTTGAAGATGTTTTGGACATAATTTTGAAATCCCCCATTCCTTGCACAGAATGATAAGGCAACACATGGAATGCCATGGCTGAGCACAGACTAATTAAATAATTGGTAGAATTATGGCAGTCTTCATGTTTTCTGTTAATTTAAGCAGTGCTATTGGGAAGATGAGAAAGAAAACCAGCTTGTATAGACCAAGGCTTAATTGTTTTAAAAATACACTAATTGAGATAAGAGGGTTCAAGGATGAGTCCACTGACACCATAATGTGAGAAGTTCTATGAGTATATAGCAGTGGTCTTATTTTATTTTCTCTTTCAGGATTTTTAAGTAATTTTATGGGAGACTTTTGCCAGAAAAGTCCTACGTGAGTCCTAAAATGTAAATAAGAACTAAGCATCTTAAAAGCACTGAACACAAAACCTTAAAACACTGAAATCATGTGTGAAAAAGAATTCCAAAGCATATTCTGGTCTTTGCTACATGTTTAAATTATGTAGAGGTCAATTAAAACAATTTCCTTCAACGCTGATAGCTGCAATTTGCACAGTTCTGAACCACCACTGGCAGATATGCTCACAAGAGGAACAGCTGCTTCCCAAAATACAGGAGTAGGAATTGAGAAGCCTGAAACTTTCTGATCCCACACTGGGGCATCATAATAGCAGAACCTTTTGATTCTTCACCTTTCTAGTCAGTAAATGGGAGCGAACCTTTGCAGAGGGATAGAGGATGGGAAAGGATGTAGCTGTATCTGGATGGTTACCCTTTTAGTAACCTGTGCTTCTTGCTGCAGGAAGGTCATCTAAAATCTGTATGTTGCGTGCGTTTTTAATTAATCAGTCCAGTGTAGCTGACAATAACAAAAAGTGGAAAGAAATTGCTGTAAGAGCTACTGGTTGTAAAGCAGAAAGCAATTTTGCCGTTGAAACTGGGAGATGCTGAGCTGTTTGGCAGGCTGGTTGAACATGCACGAAAGCCACCAGAGTTAGTCAGAATCCCTGACCAATGCCCAAGCAGGGGAGGCAGGTTTTCTGAACAACAGGCAAATGGCTCACTCACAAACATCTACCAAAGCCACCGGTGGTTAGGCCTATTTATAAAGCCAGAGACATGTGATCCCACCTGCAAGCCAACTTTAGAATGAAGGGCTGTGCTGCATATTCTGGGAAATCAGATTAAATTCCTGAAGCGACTCAGTACTGTATGGTAAAAGACCATCTGGTTACTGTCTGTCACCAGGACACTGTGTGCCTGAAGATGTCAAGGAGCTAGAAGAAGTCGAAGGTGAGGGTGAGGTTTTGCAAGCAGGCAGTGCGAGCTGCTGCTGATAACCCTTCCGTTCTGAAGGCCAGGCATGAAGTTATCAGTGAGCTGGTGGCATTTCTGCCTTGAGCCAACTGCTACTGGGAATGCTTGAGATTTATGTGTGCTCTCTCTAACAGAGGAGGATGATCCATTTCCAGGAATTGGCTGGCTGTTTTTATCAGAGAGACCCCTCATTATTACAAGGACGTGAATGCTTCCAGTGCTCTTGAATTTTCTTCCCTCGCCCTGATAGATTATGTGGCTTTGGCCTTTTCCGTCAAGGGTAAGATATTACAAAGTGTTTAGCATGGGAAAGCACATTCTTCTGCAATAAAAGTGTGTAAAGCAGTGTGTCATCAGCAGGGTTTGTGTGAATATCAAAAGACTAGAAATAAGGTCTGTGAGAGGCTATGTCTGTCCTAAATAGATGTGTCTTGATGGGTTGGTACCGCAGCAGTAAAAGGAGATGGTAGTAATGTACACTGAGTAGGGAAAATGGAGCTAATACTGTGTATTGTGCACACCTTTGTGTTATTCTTGTTTCAGTGTGAACTGGAGGACTGTTTAAAGTTTTCCAGCTGTAGAAAAGTATCCCAGCCCCAAGTAAATAGGAACAGACAGAGTGCAATTAGGCTTACCTCTGCATTTCTTTCTTTTCTTTCTATAGTAAAGTAAGAAAACTTTACTGAGTTTCTTCTCTTAACCTCCAGTGTGCATCCATATGTGACTGAAGTTCTTGCACAGAGCTTTATATATTCAAGTTGACTTCTTATGTGTGGTCCTTTAAAATTAGGTTAACTTCTCAGTTGATCTTGAAGTAGCTGTAGTAACAGCCTGTGCTTTAAAGAGAAATCAAATGTCTAAAGCCTGATTATTTCTGAGTGTTGCTTCTGAGAAGAACTTGTTGGCTCAGTCTCCCTGTAAATTCAGATCTTTGATCTTTCTGCTGAGTCCCTCAGAAAGAGTATCATAATTGGACACTTGTCCAGTGGGGATTTGAACATTCACATAATTTATTTTGTGCTGGATGTCAGACTGCAGTCCCATGAAACCACAGCAATAGATGGCAACTCCACCTGGAAGCTGTTATGCCCATGTAGTATGAGGCAGCTGCACATGGAGGTACAACCTAGGCTTCCCAGCAACACTACCAAAGAAACCCAAACCAAACACAGCTGTGTTAGGAAATTAGTAGCAAATGAGTGTGCTAATAAGGCCTGTTAATGAGCAGCGCTGCTGAACTTGGATATGGTATCATTGCTGTGAAGCAGCCATACACCCTCCATTTGTGAAACAGGCTACACTGCCAGCTTTCCATCAATGAATTCTGTAGGTGCCATTTGTTGTAGTTTGTGTCAAAAATAACAGTCCCAGAAAAATCTTGCCTTTATCTGATGGCTCAGTACCTCTTTCTGCTACGCGTGTGCAGAAACTTCGAGATGTGCCTCTTTTTTGTGTCTTGAAAAGCTATGGAATGAAAAATACAAATGGATTTACCATCCTGATTCATGAACTCTTTATATTAGAGATAATGAGATTACAGTGCTCTTCATTGTACCAGTTAAAAAAAAGGGACCTATTATTCTATCTCCATGATTAATAATAAAACCACTAAACCTCCCTGGCTCAGTAGTTGAAGCCTCTTTCACTTTTGCAAATATCTCTTTAATACTAAATGGCTTTGTTTACTTGTACAAGGCTAGTTGGAAGAACTTGACCTTGGAAACCATACAATTTAAAAAGAGAAGGAACATCCCCTTTGCTTTCCTCTCTATGCTGTTAGCATTTCCTTTCTTAATTTCTCATCTGCATATTTTAAGATATTTATCAGATTTGACCTATGTATGCATTACACAGAGTTGCCTACCAAGCACAACCTGAAGTCTTTCCTTAGTTTGTGGAGCAACCACTGCCTTCTCCTCCTCCCTTCTCCCTGGATGTGATTCTGATCCATGATCCCTCTGGAAGCAGAGCCAGATGGTCCTCACAGTGTATACAGTACAAGTTCTCCCAGTCTGGGATGGGAATTGGCACTGAAGCAATTTTGAGTTCAAAAGTTTAACTGCCCTGTAGTAATTTACACATCTACAAATAAACTGAGCTGTTCCTTGCTCTGTGCGTTGTACGAAATGGCCTTTCATGTTGGGACTGCTCATGAAGAGGATATAAGGTTCTCATGGTCTACATGAAGTTCAGCAATAACACCACCGTAAAATTATGGATTTCCCTTGTTTTTAAAGCTGACAGAGGCTGGAAGGCATTGAGTTGCTTTCTGTCTCCATGAAAATGAATCTTCAGGTTTCATGTAATTTATTTTTTTTTATGCTTTGTGAAGTTCCCATGAAATGTGACACCTCAGGCTATGCAGACCCTGTGCAAAACGAGGAACTGAACCATGAAAAATGCACATCCTTAACTACTAAGCAAAGAATAAGTACTTGGGAAGTAGTCCCAGGGGCCTTTAAAGCCATTGTGGACGTTCTATGATTTAACTGCTCAAACTTCATGAATGAACCTTGAAAACAATATACTGATTCCAACTGGTAGGAGCATATTAAAGTGTATTTCTGCCTTTTTGTGGTAATTTTTTAGCCTGAAAGTATCCAAAACCTGATTCATTAGAGGAGGAGAAAATGTGTAAAGACGTAAACCAACACAGACATGAACACGTGCACAAAGTATGCGGCTGCTGGCAATTTCACTGTGAATTACTTACACTGAAGATGTGCACATAAAACATGGTAAAATATGGTTGTGAAGTAGTGTTTGATTATTCCCATTTCAAGATTAGATATTACTATAGCTGCTTGTGATGATGCCACACGGAATGCTCTATCCTGATACAGAAGCAGGGGACATTAAGGACTTTAAAAAAGAAGTGGGGGAGGTGGGTTCAAATGTGTAGGATAATTAGAAAGTGCTGACTGTTATTCCAGGAAGGTGATTATTGTGTGACAGAAGGACGTGTCAAAATTGAGATTCTTTGGAGTTACTTTCCATATCCAGATGTGTTTGGTTTATTTTAAGTTACATCTTAGCCCTGACTGTCTGGATTTTTTGCAAATGTGCACACGTGTGCATTTCTATCGATCATGTTCTCATAGGTGCAATCAAAACAGGAGCAGTGAACTGTAAACTCCTAAAATACTTATTTTCATTACTGTGAGGCAGTGACCTGCTTTAAGCCTGTGATTGCTACTGTATCAAAACATAAAAACACATAGACAATTCAAGAATTTAAAAGCTAAGCCATAGGACTGGCATGTTAGCACAACATTAATTACTAACCTACCAAAATTGCCATGTTCATGCATGTGTTTCTAAGAAAAACTGTGCAATATTCATAGGCTGATGGCAGTGAGAGATAATCTTAGTGAGCATATGGAAATATTAATGTTTCTGTTTGCTGCTGTGGGAGGATGTCTTCTTGCTCATTCTTCTGCATAGCTGTGAGGAGCACAGGAGTAGGATGTGCCCCTTGGGGAGACAGACCTAGCTAATAGCTGTATGTTTACACAGGTTGAATGAGGAAAGCTGCCACCTCCCATAGACAGGACTGGAGCCACTGATGGTGGCACTGGAATGACGACAGGAGATTGTGGGCTGGCACCCTCCCACTCCCCATGTGTATGTGAAGGCTGTCGGTGGATGCATTGGCAGGGGTCAGGCCGACCTGGAGAGGTAGAAAAGCTGAGGTGCTGTGGAAAGACAAGTTATTGTATCTTCCCTCTGCAAGCCAGAGGAAAGAGAGTTGTGGCTGGGGGTCCCTGCCTGTTAGTGAGGGGAAGCACATGTTTATCCCATTCCTCCAAGTTTTACAAAAACTGGGAACTGATAAACTATGAGTTGATTAACTTTAACACAATTTCTGTCTCGACATATTTCAAAGCAAAAAAAAAAAATTTCCTGTTTTCAGTGTGTGAGGTATTTCCAGCTTTCCCCATTTAAATTTCTGATGCTAAAGCCTGTGCTGTCAAGCCATGAGAGGAGATTGTGCCCAGCTCCTGTCCCCAGCAATACAGGAGTGCTGGCTTGCATTAACGGCTAAAAATACAGTACCTCTGTTGTTGTCACAGTTTAGGTCAGGGCAGCCCTAAAACCTGTAACAGACGCTCTCTGTTAACCCCCCTCCCTCCCCAAAGAGGAAGAGAAAAGGAATAAGGGAGAGAGATTATCGATTAGAAAAGGAAACTAGAACGGCTTTAATGAAAAGGAAAATAATAATAAGAATAAAATGGAATATATACAAGACTAGCATTGAACACAACCCCCCCTGATGGCAAGTATGCCACCGTCACCACTGATGTTGTGGAGCAGGCACCGGGAAAGTCCCAGACAGGGCCCAGCAGCAGATGGGAACCGTGTTCAGGAGCTGGATTCTGGTACTGGATTCAGGCACACTCCGATCAGGATCAAAGGCAGAACGAACAGAGACCTCCTTGGATTCCAGCTGTTGAAGGAATGAGGAAGAATCTGAGCAAGTGCTCCGAGTAAGAGCCCCTGAGCCAAAAGCAACTGAGCAAGGTCCCCCAGCAGCCGAATATGGCGTGTATGGGTTGGAATACTGGCTGGGTCAGTTTGAGGGCACCCACCTGTCTGCTCCTCCCTGCAGGTGTGGCTGTTACTTTCTGCACCCACCTATCTGTTACCCAGGATCTAGCAGTGGCCTTGGTCTGCACACCAGTCCCTGGCACTAACTCTAAACATGGAGCATTATCACTGCTAGAAGCACTGCTGGTGAAAACGTGCTGCTGATTTCAGAAAGTGCAGTTAGTTAAAAGAACTGAGATGAAAAATAAAATCACTCAATAGAATTGTTCTGTCCGAACTCAAACCAAGATGTTTGTTTAGGATGAGGTTTTCAGAAATTTACCACTTTGAAGTTTCTTCCCAGAGATTTTAGTGAAGCGAGTTTACTAATGTAGGTGCCATGCAAAATAAGTAATTTTTTCCTTTGCCTCTTAATTTGTTGATGCCAAGAAAACAAATATTCTCCCCTCTTCCAGCCTTACAAGTACCTTGGTTTGCACACACACACAGACACACACGCACACTTCTGGAGATGATTAAAATGACTAAAAAAAAAAAAAAGGCAGAGGGTATTCAGGATATACAAGATGAGGGAGGACCACAGGGCTGTGGACTTAAGACCAAGGCTGAAAAGTTTCAGTCCTACAGGATGGTGTTTCCAAAAGGCAATGTTACAGGAGTGGCACAATGTATTGATGCTGAACTTGCTCAGTGATTTAAAAATCTCTGGGTGAAAGAGAATACAGAAAGGAAGGATTTAAGGTTTATGCCGGAGTGACCCCATGTTGTATTAGGCCTGAAAGGTCACATTAAAGGAAGGAAAATGGTATGTGAGCTACTGAGAGGGTCTCCATAAAAAAAGATCTTCCTGCTGCTGGGCAGCCACAGAGCCTTAGCGTCCCACAGAAAAGATTACTGTTTAAGGGCGGATCTTAAGGGTTGCTTTTAATGAAAGGCTAGGATGGACAGACTTTCTTTTGGAGTTTACTGTTTTTTCTTTTGACATTTCACAGTTCGCTGAAATGGAGAAACTTCAAAAATACTGCTGTTTGTAGGGAGGAGTGCCATCAGATGGCTCTGCTTTTATAGTGTGTTGACTTGTGTTACTGAAGTGCTACTCAGGATTTAATATATCTATAGTGTGTTTTAAGTGGATTTATTTAAATCACAAGTGGATTCTTAAAGACTTCTGCCAGTACTGGACAATATCCTGTTTCCTCCTACTTAACCTCCTTCTGATTATATTTATCACCTTCCTAGAAGGATTTCAACTAAGAATCGTAGAATTATAAAATGGTTTGGTTTGGAAGGGACCTTAAAGATCATCTGCTTCCAACTCCTCAGCCGTGGGACACCTTCAACTAGACCAGGTTTATCCAAGCTCCATCCATCCTATTCCTGAACGCTTTCAGGGATGGAGCATCCACAATTTCTTCAGGCAACCTGTTTCTGTGCCTCATCACCCTCATAGTAAAGAATTTCTTCCTTAGATCTAATTTAAATCTATCCTCTTTCAGTTTGACGCCATTGCCCCTCATCCTAATTGCTACACTCCCTGATAAAGAGTCCCTTCCCATCTTTCCTATGTCTGTCCTCCCCATGCCCTGACTTGGTACTCCAAATCCCTGCTCCAGGAAGAGCTCTGTCATTTTTAAAGTTGTGCTCCAAATTGGCTTTGGGTACAGCAGGTTTGCATAGCACTTATTCCTGACAAGTTTCAAGTATCTGGAGTAACAAGGGCTACTATCTGCAGACGTTCACCCTGGGTGCTCTGAAGCTCAGTAGCCTGCCCCTGCGTGCAGAGCACGGTCTCATTGAGCAGATACAGTTTTCTCACCCTGGCACTATGGTGGAAGAAAATTTTGCTTTTGAGGCAGCAACTTTGAGACAGGGTTTCCAACTTCCCAGAATTCAGTAGTGGGTCATCATAAGCTTGCATTTAGTATTTTGGTTAATATTGATGATGGAAACATTGATTGTGGTATTTGTGAACTTATTTATGAATCTTATGCTAAGAATATTCTTTTACATGTGTTTTTGATAAAGGTTTCTTATGTTCTCCGAGATGGTTGTGAACAAATGCACTAAGAATGCTGTTAAGGTTGATAAATAAAACTCTTGAAAAATAAGAAGTACCTGCAGGATCTTACTTCTCAGGCATGCATGCCGCCTTAGTGAGGAAGCTGATCCAGTCTTTGATTTCACAGTGCTACACCTTTTTCTACAGCAGCTCTGATTTAACTGGGGAGCACCTGTGTACCTATTGAACACCTTTAAAAGAGCTTGTCTTATCATCAGTGCTTCCCAAGGCTTTGGGATTTATCTCCTGCTATGCAAGCTCTGTTAAAAAATGTTTGTTTTCCTCGTGGATTTTTCTGTGGTTTGTCACTGAATGTTATCCAAGAGCTGAAAGGGCAGAATTATCTTTGTGCTGCAGATAAGGAAATGAGGCACTTGAGAACAGACATATTCTGAATTCAGAAAGATTCAGTAAGCCTAAGTGCCGGGTTTGGGCTTGTCCTTGAGCTGGTTTTTCAAACTTGATATGGTACTTCATGCCTTTTTAATCTTCACTCTTTGGGCTTCTTTTCCTATGCAGACTCTTGCCCAGCCTGTCCTAATTTTCCTTCTCTGATTTGTCTCTACATTTTCCCTTTCCCACATCAACTTCATTTAGCCTCCATCAGTTTATCAGTTCATTTACATCATCAGTCTATTCATCAATACTCATAAATTCATTTACATGGATTTCTAAAGCAATTTACGCTGGCTTAAACACCTTTTCTTACCATCACCCCTTCCGACCTCTGCACTCTCTGGCCACCACAGCTGTGTTTGTGTGAAGAAGTAATGGACTTAACAGAGAAATATGTTCATCTGAAAAATGGGTATGAAAAGGTGGATATTCTGAGTGGGAAAGAAAAGGTTGATATTTTGCACTCGGTTTGAATCCTTTTTAATTTTATTTTTTTTTTAAGTACTGTTGAATTACCCACTGTGGTTCTCAGTGGTGGGATAAACTGAACCAGCAAGACCCTGAGTCTTGAACATGAGTCTTTTTCCAACCAAGTCCTGTGGGGCAGGCAGACTCCCATCCTGACAAGCCTTGAAGTCCCAAGCAAGCTAGGGTAGTTGTCTACATTCATAGGAGATCTATTTCTCTGAGTTTGCAGGTGGTGCAGAGTATCGAGACTGCTGTTTGGCTGTAGTTACCCATAGATGGCTGTTCCTAGAAGCATGCCTCCTTACAAATGTTGTGGCAAAAAATAGGTTAGCTTTGTTGATTTTTTTTCTTTTGATACCTGGTTTTTTTCTGTCCTAAAACAATGGCAGTTGACAGCATCTGCTCACTTCAGACAAGACCAGGTACAAAGAAAAGAAAAAGATTCTGTATTTGGGTCAGAAAAACAGTGTTAACTTGAGAAACTGAAGCTTCTTATTCTTGTGGTGCTCTAAGGATACTGAAATGTACAACGCTAACCATGCTGAAGGTACTTGAAGAAGGACTAATGGTTACTCTCAAGAATCTGTCATTTCTTGGTATGTGGTCAGTGTGAATAAGGACAGAACATGTATTGCCTTGATTTATGGGTTCTTCCCCCATTCTGGACTTGTAATTGTTGGGGAATCAAAGGAGTGGAATGGCTACTCTGTGTGAAGATAGGAGAATGTCTAAGTTAATGTTTTTCTTCTGTTCATTGGCAAAATAGGAGTACAGATGAAGTATTTGTGCTACACAACATTACAGAATTACTGCATTTTGGGTCTCAAAAGAAAGCTTTTGCACTAGCAAACACTTTTTTCCCCTTAAGCAAAAGGTTATAAAAATGACAGCTGACTCTACTTCAGACTTTTCTTTTGTATTACACTTAAAAACAAAAAACCCACAATAAATTCCCTTAAAATGAAAATAGTGTTTATTAGTGGTGTATTCATATTACCCTCTATTTTGCCACACCTCCTTCTTCCAGCAAGACAGGTCATATAAGGAGAAATCCTACTTTCCAGCACAGAGCACTAGTAAGTCCTGTGGACTGCAATAAGCAACCATCATTTGATATTGGAAGTTTAACAACAGCTTCAGGTGACATCTGCAGTACTTAACTGAGAATCTGCCTTCATTAACTAGATTGTCTCTTTCATTAGTAAACCTGAAAAGTAGAGGGCAGGTCTTCACAAAACTGTTTTCTGAAATTAATATAGATTGGGATTTTTCATTATAGTCTTGACCTTGAAATACCAGAGCATCCTTACCAAGTCTGTAAAGGTGCTATAGTGCCCTTTTTTTTGTCAGTGCTGTCAGTGAAATCTATTTGCATGTACTTTGGTGAGGTTTCTTGCAATGACTGCCTTTTCTGGTGTCCTAGTTAATTTGTGTTCTTAATCAGTGAAGTTTCTGTCTTATGGAAGGGAAGAGGTGATTTAGGACCCTGGCTGTGACTTTCAGTGGAAGAACCTGCTTGCTTGATATGCGTGAAGGTTGGCGGGGAGAAATGTCCATAGACTAATAACTGTGGGGAATTGCCCAAAGAAAAGGCCTGTTCCTCTTCAGCAGGAGATGTTTTCTGCTCTATTAACAGAGATTGCCATGATTTAGGTAAATTAGATTGTCTATATCTCTCTGCTACTATAATTCTCTCTTCTGAAAATAAAACTTAAGGAGAAGAGGATGGCCACAAAGATGATCCAGGGGCTGGAGTACCTCTGCTATGAAGACAGACTGAAGGAGCTGGGATTGTTCAGCCTAGAGAAGACTCTGGAGGGACCTTACAGCTGCCTTCCAATACCTGAAGGGAACCTGCAGGAAGGCTGGAGAGGAGCTTTTCACAAGAGTTCCCAGAGACAGGACCAGGGAAAATGGTTTTAAGCTGAAGGTAAATAGGTTTAGACTAGATTTTAGGAAGAAGTTCTTCAATACAAGGGTGGTAAGGCTCTGGAGTAGATTGCCCAGAAAAGCTGTGAATGCCCTCTCCCTGGAGGTGTTCAAGGCCAGGTTGGTTGATGCCTTGAGCAACCTTGTCTAGTTGAGACACATTCCTACCCATGGCAGGGAGGTTGGATTAAATGATCTCTGAGGTCCTTTCCAACCTAAGCCATTTTATGATTCTATGATTCTATGAGAAGATACTTCAACTTATTAGGAAGCAGTAGACCCATATTGATTACACTTTTGACATTGCCTTTATGGCTTTTTCTAGATATTCTGTAAGTCAGTTGGAAAAAGTCAAGAAGAGGGAGATGATGTGCGTTGCTTCTGTTTTCTGTTCACTGTTGTTTCCATAATGATTAATCCGTTAATCAGATGTTTACTTTAGCCAGTAGAATCAAACATACCCCTAAACTGTTACAGCCTTCTATAGAGTCTCTCCTCTCTCTGCTATTTCTATTACCAGTGAAAATACTCAGATTTCCAGTACGTCTTCTGTTCTTTAGTTTTCTTGCTCTTCAGTTGTGCATATCACACCTTCTGCTTTGTATGAGATCATTGCAAACTGTTCTTCCTGCGTACAGAAAGAGTTGTTTGGTAAAATGCATCATTTAACCCTACTTAAGCTAAGAAATCACAGATGTTGCTCACATTTTCATACTTTTTCATTTGGCTTCAGAAACTTCTTGTGGCAGTTCCTCTTCTGTTTACTTTTTAAGAGTGACATTAGTTATGACTTATTGGATTGACCTTTTACTCATCAAAATTCAGGTTGTAAAGATGCCTTGCATTGAAACTCTGAAAATGAAAGCAGCGAAACCATTGTTCTTTCTTATCTTGGACCCTAAACAAGGTCATGTCATCTATCATTTGTAGCATGCATTTTGTAATAAAAATAAAATTCTGAAACCACTGTGAAGGCCGGGGCTTTGAAAACATGATTTGAAAGATCTTGTACAAATAAACTACAATCCTCTTTTAAACTAATTACACACACAGGAAAGCATTTATCATGAAATGGCCATGTTTTTTTATCATACTGAATTTTGAGAGATGTGTAAATGCAGATACATATAGTTAGATATATTTATCTGCAGATACGCATCTGTATACATGATGTATATATATATAAGCAAGAAATATGTACACAAATATCCCCAAAACCCAATATGTGTAACTACAAGATGCAGTGAGAATAAAAACTGTAGAAAGGACCTGGAAGAAATAGTTTATATTACATTAATGCATTTAATCTGTGTTTGGAGAGTTCCTAGTCTTCTAGCTCTCTGAAATTTATTTGCTTAATCACAATTGTACGTACTAATACAGGTGGGTTTGGAAAACTAAAAGGAGGATATTAGTCTATTGGGAAATGCACATTTTTTTGCACAGGTCTTGACTGACCTTGCTAGATCCAGAGTGTTTGTGACTGGTTGTGCAAGGAAACATGCAGTAAAAAAGGTGCAAGAGGAAAACACCATGGCAGCCCATCACACAGAATAAAATATATCTGGCCTTTGAGTTCTTTCTATAAACTCTGTATTCTTCATGTAAATTGGATGAGGAACGTGTATGGTGTATGCTGTGTACAAACAGAAGTCTGGCTAAAGTTGGCTGTCTAGATTTAAGAAAAAAAGGTGATGAAAGAAGGCAGGAGGTAAATGCAACAGCTTTATAGTTGTTGAGGGCTCTGAAGGCAGGCAAGGTTAACGTGACCTTGGAAATTCACTTGGGACTTCAGTACCTCACTATGTCTCTGGTTTACTTTTTACTTTACAGCTTTATGAAATGTCATGTAATTAAACCCTCAAAGAAGTGAAAGGTGGCTGTTGAATCTCATGAGTTTAAAGATTTTTTTTTTTTTTCTCCTTTTCCTTGAATTTCACTTTTTGGTGGTCAGAAGATAAAAAGACATAGAGGATCTACAATTTTTCTGTGTGTATTTATTAATAAGCATTTTTAAGGAGATGATAAACACTCCTCAGGTTGAACAGTTAGCTCTACAGGTGCTATTTCCATGAAACAGCCACTTTTCATGGACCACGTGAAGTACATGGAAAGATGTTGCTTGTTCTCTTAGTTGGATCATTTCCTTCAAGCATATTCTTTAAGCCCTTTGACTAATGATAAAACTACAAAGTGTTTCTTTTGGCAGGAGATAAACTACAATACTGGATATTATGCAAAAAAAAAAAAAAAAGACATTCTCAGTGTTCAAGAAAATCCCATCTCTCAAGTTCTGAAAATCTTTGTTCAGAGAACAAGTGAAAACTCCTCCTCGTGTTTCCTTCTATAAGATGGGGGAAGAAAGGGAGGAAAGTAAAGTGAAAGGGCAGTACGCATGTGATCAACCCAAAATTAATTGCTTTGCTAATGCTACCATTCCTCTGGGTGACCTTCCCAAGGTGTTACCATGTTTATATTATAAGCTGGACCAGCTGCTTGAAATAGGTTGCATGACGGTAAATGGCGTTCCCTCCCCCTGACCCTGCTCAGGAATTCAGGAAGGGAATAAGGGAATTAAATGCGTCTTTCTCAGAGGTGGCCGCAGGAGCAGTGTGAGGTACCTTGGTGCTGTAGGGTTCATTGCAGATTTGGGGGCTGGTTTCCATTCCCATTTGATTTAATAAACATATTGTGAGGAAGGAGGTTCATTCTTTTAAGGGAAGATGCGATAGGAAGATTACGATTTGGTGGGAAAAGATAGCTCGCTAACTAACCTTTTCTGCTGAAAAGCAGCATTAGGAAGAGCTGAAAGGTTTTATGGGGACAGAGCTGAATAGTCTGGAGAGTTTGTCTAGAGATTTATGTAGTTTGGATAAGCACTCTGGCTCTGAGCCTTTCTGTATGTTAAACTAGAAATGAGATTAAGGAAGGCGGGAAAGAATAGACTTTATTTTTTTAATGCTTGTACCAGCAATGTTGACTCTTTCTCTCACCGCTTCATATTTTATTTTTTTTTCTAATATCACTTGGATTGGATGTATTACATGCAACTTGTTTATGTAACCATGTTAGAAGTTCTTTTACAAGGTGATAAGCAAAACTGGAGCTCTCAGAGGTTCACACAGAGTGGTGTTTTGGAGTCTCAACACCTTCTCAAGAAGATGTAAAACAGTTTAGTCACATTTGTTATGCAGTAGTTGTGAAATAATTTTTCGCAGGTTTAAATCAGCTATAGGACTGCAGTGTTGATTTTGTAAAGCTCTGTGAGATTTTCTTACACAGTAGCAAGCAGCTGTCCTTATTTTACTGATAACTACTGTTTACATTTATTTTTCTTCTGCTATTTGACCACAAAATGTGAATTACTGACTTTAAATCTCTCTTGCTTTTGCACCCTGTGCTAACATAAATTTCTTTGGATTATGCAGTGAGTCAAAATTCCACTTCATTTTCTTCACCAATAAAGCAGCTCAGGTAGTTTATTTAATTTTTAAATTTTGCATTATTTGTACTGTATGAAAAGTGGAAGACTACCCTTCTGCCTTGAGCAGTCAGAAGGGATAAGGATAGTAAAAACTAATTCCCACTTATAACTATGAAACAAATGAACAGCCCTAGAAGTAATAGCGATCATTTTGTGAAGAACAAGAATTCTTTCAGCTGAAGACAGCATCCACTCACTTCAGAGTTTAGTTTTATGTGGACACAAATAATTTGTCCCATTTTGTTTTACAACCTTTCGTTTTACAAGCAGTTGTTGTTCTGGATGGCAGTGATGATCAAAGTGTTAATGCTTGCTGCTTGCGGCATTCTCTCAGAAGTAAGGACACCAGTCCCAGAACAAGGTGAGATATTTGTTTAGCTTGAAGCTAAAGATGGACTTCTAGGACAAGTGGGAGGCTATAGGAGCAGCAACCTGGAGGAAGTGGCCTGGAGCACATCAGAGATCTGTTGTCTCTCCTCATATCGTAATCTTCACTTCCCAGAGTTTGATGTGAAGAGCAGCAGGATGCCCATCATTCTCTGAGAAAGTTTTGGAGTACGGTGACATTTTATCAGTGCTGCTATTGAGGAAACAGGGATAAATAGATGAGTTGTCCCAAAAAAGAAGAATAGATCCGAGGATGCCCAAACTGCATATGATGGATAGCGAGTGGTGTTTTGTGGAACATAGGACATAGCTCGGGGATATCAAAACTCACGGATCTGTGAAGTACCTCTAGATATATTACCGTGAGTTATTGCCCATCTGAAATAAACTCTTGCTTCTTCAGACTCCAAGTATTGTTGCAGGAATGGCTTGAACTTTTAAATTCATGTCTGGTGAACCAGTTTCTGAAGTGTGATTTCTATTATAAACTGGAGATGGTTTGTAGCTTTGTTGTTTTGCTTTAGGGAGTGTAAGCAGTTAATAGGGCAAGTATTTATTCTCTTAAACAGAAAAAAACAGTGTGATGAATCTGGCAGTTTCATTCCACTTGGGCATGGTGTGGGACTTTTTTTTACACTTCCCCCTCCACCACACCCCCCACCTTTTT
>VWZK01000506.1:351893-413454 GCA_013396935.1 Baryphthengus martii
TTTTTTAAAAAAAAAAAAAGCAATGACCAAGCAAAACAAGGATACCAGCACAAAATAATAATAATAATAAATAAGTATAAAGGAACATAATGTTTGTAAGCCCAGGTTTTCCAGACACTAGAAGTAAAACTGCCAGTCCTCAAAGTTCAGGGTGGGGAAAGAGGATTGTGGTGTTTACTCACTTTAAGGTTCCTGACATGAGGTGAGAGATATTTTAACTGAACCTCTGCCATAGTATTAGTATGAAATGTACTTGCTAGGCAAGTAATTGCAGTTCAACTTGTAAGAAGATACCATTATGTTCCCTGTTTGCGTATGTTCATTGTGTTCTGGGGTGCTAATCTGAGACCATACAGCACAGAGCCCAGTCTAAACTCAGTTTCAGTTCTTCTGCAGACACTTGAAGTGCAATTATATAAAAACGTATTCTCAAAAATCAGCTTATCAGGTGTCTCAGATGTGATGTCCAGAGCTTGTGGAAGCTCCAGCTTCTCTGCAGAACAGAACAGACTCATTTCTTTACCTCATTGGTGTGCTGTGCAGAAAATGTCTTCAGACCTGTGAAACACTCACTGTTTCGATGAACATCATAGGAAACCCTCCAGGAAATGAAATGTTCTGTCTTTGCAGGAGATTTGCACTGAAAAATTTCTAGTACCACACACCGAGGAAGTGCTGCTTAGCATTTTTCAGCACTGCTTTGAATGAGGTATTGCTCCAAAGCTCAGAAATAATGCTGCTTGAAATTGATTTTGATGTAGTTGTTTGTGTGCTAAGTAGGCCAAATGAAGTTTTCTACAGGAATCCCAGTTCTGTCATTTCTTCCAACTGCTTGAATTTTGTGCACCTAATGTTCTTTTAACTTCTTCCTAAGCACCCAGAAACCTTTAATTACCCATGGCTGATTTGTCTTGATCATGGACTAACAATGCCATAGATGCTTAGTCTTCTACACCAGTTACGCACAGATGGTTTGGGTTCGGTCCACATCACTTACCGAAGGAGTGTTATGCAGAAGTGTCTGTGATACTTACAGGACTGGTTTGGGTCTGGAAGTAATTTAGCCACTTCCATGCAGAGTCTGAAGTTACTTTTCACAGAACAAACCTTGGCAACCTTGCTCTGAACTGTCTAACACGAGGAGCTGTTAAACTGCCTTGTCTCCAGATTTCCTCTGGACCATCATCTTCAGTGTTAGTGTTATCCTGGGATCCCAGTCAATAATATCACCATAGAAACATCCTTGCATTCATACTGAGGATTACCAATAATGCCATGCTCACTGAATTGTAATAATATCAATAAAATGGAATAAAATCACCCAAAAATGTTTCTGGAAATAAAATATGATTGTTCAACACTGTTTCTTGTTTACAGAGTTACTCATAAATAAGAAATGTAGATGGTCAAACTTGAATAAATCCACCACCTTCGTCCTCATATTCAGCCAGTATATGGTTGTCTCTACCTGCCACAACACAGGTGACAACTAATCACCAATGACAGACCTTACATTTTTAGGTCAAATGAAGCTTACACTCGCAAATGTTTTTCTTTAGTTCTGAATCGATTATATTTACTTTTTTTATATGGTAGGAAAATAAAGTGAAAATTCTCTTTCCGTCAACTGTCTTTGTGAATGTATCTTTACCTGAGAATTTTTAGAAGGGGGGGAAATGGGATTGATGTGTATGCTGCTTAGCTATTCATTCACCTGAATTCAGTCAGAGAGGAGAAAAGTCTGAACATGATGCTGATGAAGATGATTTTGCTATGTGTCTTTTTAGGAATTGTTGCAATAAGGTGGGATTCGTTAGTCAAAGGAGTTCTCGCTGTCACAGTGCTGAAGCGAAAAAAAAGAAAAAAAGGAGGTATTAGAAGAGAATTACTGTTAATTTGGAAGGAATCTTTGCTCGTTATCCAGGATGAATGAGCAGAGACACAAACCAGCATTTCCAATCAATATTTTGGAAGAGTGTGAGTTCTTAGTTTAAAGGGGTTTGGAATGATGGCTCTTTCCTGCACCTTTTTCTCATGGGAAGTCCACTTCAAATGGCAGATATGAACTTGTGACTTGAGCACATCCTTCACTGTGAGATTTGAAAGGAGACTGTATAACCTTAAATTTCACGTAACAGCAGACGTACTTGAAACAAAAAGAATAAAAAACACATTTAATGAAGTGTTGTATCGGTTTGCTTTCTAGTGCTGACTTTGGCTTTGTTTAGCCAGTACTTAAAGAATAGAGTCTTTCATTAATTTGCTCTAACAGGCATAAATTCAGGAGATGAAAGTGAATTCTTCAATGGCACGCACATTACTCCAGGGTGGAGTCTACCCGAAACGTTAGACACAGACTGAGCATGCTGAAGAGCAATAAATATCTGAAAAGTATATCAGGAATTCAGTTTTGGCATCCATCGCAGATCACGGTGTAATTATGATGAAGAAAATTAGATGGATGTACTAACTTTTGTTGTTTTTCAGAATGGCTTGGTGACAGATGCATTTTTATTTTTTTATTATTATTTTATAAAATCGTTTGATGTTGGAGTGCATCCCTCAATAGACAGAGACACAGAGATCTTGATTCAACCAGCTTTCATTTTCAGGCTGTTTGGTTTGAATCTTTTGTAGCCTGCAGACTATAGTGAGGGGGTTGGGACACTGAGAAATCCTTACTTTCCAGTTTTGTCTTTGCTTTAAACAGACATACTTCCTTCCTCTACTTGACTTAAGAACTAGTTTAATTTAATTGCTGAACTTAGAGCATAGAAAGCTCATATTTATCCTGCTGATTTTTGCTGTTGTACCCGTGCAGGGGAGGAAGCTTTCAATGTACTATTTTTCAACAATTTTGAATGATTTGGAATATAGTTAGGAAAAATGTGACTTTTTTATGCTCCTCTGCCATGCCCTTTAAATAACTTGTTTCAGAATGACAAAAGCATTGAAGAAATCTTATGTTTATATTGAAAAGCATAGTTACAAAAAGCAATGTTTCTTTACCTTTTGGCCACTAACATTTCAAATGCTACCCAAGTGTCCCAGAAGGACCTTAGTACTTTTGTGCTGTCTGTTCACTTGTTGCACATGTCTGTTGAGATACAGAAGGTCAATGCATCCTTTCATAGGAACTTTGGGACTCGGCTAAAATCTGGTGGCTGTTGTCAATTTAGCAGCAAGCATTGAGAAATGTTAGAAGTGATGCCTACTTAAAGTGTTTTGTAGTGCTTCTTAAACTAATGTTTCTTCTATTGTGAAACTTTCTCACATGCAGCCCCTTATTTGGGAGAAGAGGGAGCACCTTTGGGAATATCTTGCCAAATGAAGGAACTGAGAATTAAAAAACAACGTAATATAAAAAGAATATAGCTGGAGAAATTTACTGGTAATTTTTGTTCTCAGTGTAGCTCTTCCACGACATTCCCCAAGCACACCTTATGCTACCAGCTAGAATGAACAGTGTTTGAATTTTACTGAAAATTGGATGGCTACTTAAGTGTCACTTTTGACAACATGCTTTGTTTCCTGCAAAACCCTCACGGGGAAGTGACGTGAAACACC
The DNA here is from genome assembly GCA_013396935.1 of Baryphthengus martii. Lineage (NCBI taxonomy): Eukaryota > Metazoa > Chordata > Aves > Coraciiformes > Momotidae > Baryphthengus > Baryphthengus martii. Next base: position 355,461 of record VWZK01000506.1, read on the forward strand.
AGCAGTAGGATTGCTGTTTTTGAAGTCACTGTCATTCATCTTTCTTTTGTTGCTTTTCTGTTCTTCAGGAACATAGCGTGTATCATCTTTAGAAGTCCATGCTTGTTGAGCGTATGCCAGAATATATGAATTCTGGAAACTGGCTGTTGGCTTTTGAGTAGCAGAAGTAACTTTACATGCCCCCTGAAATAATTTTGACTCTGTAAGCCTTACTGACAAAGTCTAGTTTAAGTGTATTTAGCTCCCTTATCGATTGTAATACTGTTATTTCAGGATGCTAAACTGATCCCATTACTAGTGTAATGCCTTGGAGAATGAAGTTGAGCTTAAAAAAACAAGGAACTGCAATCTTGGGAAACACTAGTGCTTATGAAAGCAACTGCAAAGATCATTGAACAATATTTGTGCTTTACAAAGACTGTACTAGATTCTATGGGGTAGAGTAGTTTGGAGTTTCAACAGGACGCTCTCTTTTTTCTTTAATTCCTCTCACTATAGAATAATGCTGGAAATTCTTGTGTTTCCTCTTTTTCCTTCTTCAGAATCTTCCTTTTTGTTTAGGAAAAAATGTAAATATTATGAAACATGGCTATTTTTTGCAAGAAAAACAGAAAAGAAAAAAAATCAGTGAGAATTTATCATTTGGTCTCTTCAAACCTGGCAGGCTTCATCTTGGAAAGTTTACTGTTGTACTAACAAGAAATGCTATTGATGTGTAAAAATGCATGGTATGTGAACACTTCTTTCCTAACATATGTCCTTTTCCTGCTCTCGTGTTAGTCCATTTGTTAAGCAGCCCAGATGTGTTACCCCTTGATTCTCTTATCTTTGTACATAAGGCAGGAATCCCAGACACTGTGCTTTTTTTCATAATCACTGCAAAAGTGCCTGAGTGCAATCAGTGATGATCCTATTAGCATATGACAGAAAAGAAATGTTTTATCTATTCCCTCAGAGTTTTCTCAGCCCCAGGTGCAAAGACGCACAGAGTGTGACAATCAAAATAAGCTGGTTTTGCCAAGACCGAATCTTGATGGCATTTGCTTCCAAATGCAGTCTTCAGTTCTATCTGACTCAGCGGTGTTTCCCAGTCTGAGTGCTGAGTTTGTTCTCAAGACTTAGCTTTTTGGCATATAAAAGAGATTCTGGAATTCCAAACTGATGTGCTGTATGTAATTGATAATGACTGATAAAAGACAGCTAGCACCTGCGGGACCTTTCTTTGTGCAGGGTAAATAGGTGTCGGAGGAGTTCAAGAAAAGGAGCTGCAGAAATTATCTTTTCCGTTCTGTAAAGGTTGGTTTGTGTTTCTCTTTGTACCTTCAAAGTCAGGATTAGTATTGTTTACACAGACAGAAGGCTTATGTTCATGATGATTAATGGAGAGGGAAAGGACTTGAAATCCATCACCTTTAACTATAACTAGTATATCTCCAGACTGAATTACTCAATCAGCTCCCAAATAGACAGGCTAAGGTATCACTTGTTAATTTGGGAATCTTGCTAAGTTTCCCTAATTTAATCCCAAACTTAAGCTAAAATTTGTTTTCTGGCTTCTAATTCAGTGTCGTTCTGCTCTGAGTTCAGAGCTGACAGCCTGTTCCCCCTTGTTTTCATGTAGTAATCAGAGTGTTTCTTTGATAGTGGCCCCTGGGGTTCACCAAAACTAAGGTTACTGTTAAAGATAGACAATTAGGTAGAATGTAATAATAATACCACCACCACAAATCTAAAGGTCTCTCCATTCTGCCAGGAATGCCAGAGTTCTAAATCTCCTCCAGCATTTCCTGTGGGCTTTTGTGGACAGTGCAACCCCTCTCCTCACAGCTCTCATGTTGATGATGGCCCACAGGATGGTGACCGAGGAGACAAAGTCCCTCCCACTGTAAGCAAAGACAAGGTTCATGATCATCTGAGGAGCCTGAAGATATACAAGTCTATAGGACCTGATGAGATGTGTCCCAGAGTCCTGAGGGAATTGGCTGATATAGTTGCCAAGCCACTCTCCATGATATTTGAAAAATCGTGGTGGTCAGGTGAAGTCCCTGGTGACTGGAAGAAAGGAAACATTATGCTTATTTTTTAAAAAGGTAGAAAGGAGGACCTTGGGAACTACCGACCTGTCACCTCACCTCCGTACCTGGGAAGATCATGGAACAGATCCTCCCAGAATTCATGCTAAGGCACATGGAAGACAGGGAGGTGATTGAAGACAGCCAGCATGGCTTCACTAGGGGCAAATCCTGCCTGACCAACCTAGTGGCTTTCTATGACAAAGTAACTATGTCAGTGGACAAGGGACGACCTGTGGATGTGATCTATCTGGACTTCTGCAAGGCCTTTGACACAGTCCCCTACAGCATCCTGCTCGCCAAGTTGGAGAGATACGGATTCGATGGGTGGACTGTTCTGTGGATAAGGAATTGGCTGGATGNAGTGACAGCATGAGGGGCAATGGTTTTAAATTAGAGAAGGGCAGATTTAGATTGGATGTTAGAAATAAGTTCTTTACCATGAGGGTAGTGAAACACCGGAACAGGTTGCCCAGGGAGGTAGTTGAGGCCCCATCTCTGGAGCTGTTCAAGATGTGAGGCTCGACAAGGCTCTGAGCAACATAATCTAGTTGAGGATGTCCCTGCTCACTGCAGGGGGGTTGGGCTAGATGACCTTTGGAGATCCCTTCCAACCTAAATCATTCTATGATTCTATAAAACTATTACTAGGCTGTGCCATTTTAAGAACCCAATGTTAAGCATGGAGTTTTAACGGGTTGATTAAAATATTTAGTGTCAAAATACACATTGTCTCTTTAGAATTAAAATAACAGTAAAGGCACATTTTTAGCTACCAAGTAAAGAAAGGATTTTTGTTTCTGGTGAGCTTGACCTTGACCTTGAGTTTTAAGGAAGACATGCTTTCAAGGGCAAGTTACAGTGTGCCATTGCTGTACCCGCTTGGTTATAACCACAGCCAGCAATGTACATGGCAGGACCCAAGTGTGCCGCAGAAAGCTGTATTGATTGCTCAGGAGAATGGCATGTCCAGCCTTCCTGGCTGGTTTGGCTTTTCTCAAGGGTGACCTCTGGACAGCACCTTCTCTTGTGCCTGTAATCCCAGGGAAAATTTTGATTATTGCTTTTGTTGCTCCTTTTCAGCATTAAAAAACAGATGAGTTTTACTGTGTCTTTATATATTTTGCCATTAAAGTAGATAGAAAAGCATGAAGATCTGAACTTCGAATAATACTTTAGATCTGAAATTGGCATGCAGAAGTTTCGCTATACTTAGGAGCTACGGAAGTACTGTGTAAATCTAAAAACTAGTTTTTAAATAATGTCGGCTAGCATAAGAACTTCTGATTTACATTAACAGGATAACACATTTGCACCTGTACAGAACTGTCTGTGCATGTTTAGTTTATAATGTTGATTCTGCGATGCGTCATGGGTTTTTTTTTCTGAACATGTTCAGTTCTTGGTTAATAGAGTTAATACAAGCCTATAGTTAATATGGGAGTTCTGAAAATTGATTTCCTAGTATGTTTCAACCACAGTGTATGTGAGAATGGAAAAAACAAATAAGCAGAGGGTAAAAAGACAAGATTAAGAAAAGAGTTGGGAGTTAAAGAAACTTTGATAAGAAACATAATATGCATGCATTTTTGACCAGGAATAAGATTGCTTTTGTCTTCCTAGATGACTTTACAGATAATTTCAGCAGGAGTAAAGAAATGAGAATAGGTGTATAAACAGCAGATTTTGTTCTGCTGTTTAGCTAAAACCAACCAAAATGAATAGTAATAGAGGGAAAAGCAAACCAAACTAAACCTCAAACCTAAAAATTTTAGCTGGTTCTAGCCCTGTGGAATGAGCGTGAGTCATAAGGTTTGGCACAGTGCTGCTTAGTAAGATCATTTTCATTCAAAGCAGTGGAGAGGCCAGGTCGTCTATTTATCTGATGTCACCTCTTAGAAGTAAGTACCTCTGCTGCAATTTTGTTAATTTTCAAGTATCTGGATGGTACAAAAGTTGTATTTAATAATGATTTCCCGTTAGAGAAAACCCTGTCCAGTATTGTTGGATAGAATGGAGATAAGCTTTTCCCTGAGGGTGCATGTGAAAGCACAGTCAGTGGGAATGTGCTACAAGCAAAGGTAGAAGCTCCTGACATTCAATGTGTTGAGACTCATCTGAGCTGGAGATTTTGTTGTCAGGGCAGTCCCGCTTGGTAGCTGAGTTTTTGCCTCTCTCTTGTGAGGAAACACAGAGAAAAGAAGTCTGAGGTAGAGGTTTTTTTCCTTCAGAATTATCACCTAGTGCTTCCTCATGGAATATTAAATAACTGTGTTATCTCCCTCCTGGGAACCCTCACTAGACAAATACTGAAATTTTGTTCTTGATTGGGATGTTTACTTTGATGGAGGACACCTTTTCGGTGCCCAGGATAGTGTATGTAAGTTAGTAATCTGTTTTCTGATGGAATGAAGGCAATCATACAGACCCTTAATTTCTCACTGATAATGGTAAGATTTTAACTAGCAACGAAAAGGTGACTTTGGGCAGCTGCTCGTTCCCCATTAGTTTCATCAGAATTCTGTCAGTCACACTCACCTGTTGTATACAGCATGTCTCATGCACCACAGCTACTGTTTAGGAAGTGCCTGATGAACTTGGACCAGAAGTTCAGCTTGCTGGGGAGCTGAAACCTGTGGTGACAGGGTCTGGCTTTGGCCTGCTTCACCTTATATGTGTGCTTATTCTGATGGAAACAAATGCAACAACAAGATGCACCCCTGCCATAATTCCTGACATGATGAATGAGGATTTGACTTGCAGGAAAATGTAAGAAAATAGTGGATTTGCTTATTCAATGCAGCTGTTTTCCCTGAGTTAGTCTTATGGTAAAATATAAAGCAGATAGAGCAGATTAGAGAAGCAGGTGTGTGGACAAGAAACAATTTTGAAACTTTCACACTCTGGGAAAAATAGACTTTTACCTAAAGTGTTGTTCATCATGATGATATTTTGTGCTAGAGTTTTGGTTTTTTTTTTCTTTGGTCCTGTTAACTTTATGTAAGAAAGATCCCAGGAGAGTATCAGTGCCAATACTGGCAAGTTTTTAGAGGCTTTCTTAAACCCCTTATTTCACAGACATCTATGAAGTTTCTGGCTGATCCTTCCTTTCCTAGCCTAAACCTTTCCTAAGAAATCCAACAATTTTCCACTTGAAAAATAGCTATGGGTAAAGTCACACACTACTTTCACATAAGATTAAGGGTTTGACAAGAGTAGTGGGAACAAAGAAATTCCAAATTAAGTCTGTTCCGTATTTAAACCCGCCTCCCCCAGCCCCCTATTGCACAATAGCAAGCTTTCCTAATGCAAGTAGGTTGTTGATATACTTCCAAAAAGAATTCCAGTTAGCCGAGAGATGGGATTAAATGGATTAAATAGCCTCCTCGTTTTTCAGTGAGAAAAAAAAAAAAAAAGGAAAGGACTTTAGTTGAAGGCACATACAAATATGAACTTAAATGATTTTGGACTAGACTGGCCTTCTGAACAGCCTCCTATTCCTTGCAAATTAGCCTGCCCTATCTTGGCAAGGCCCTGCCTGTTGGCGATGGTTGCATGTTCATGCTGGCACGCACGTGCAGGATGGTGGGCTTGTAGACTTTGCGCTATAACCACGGCCATTTCAGTAGATTGTGATTGCAGGCCAGGAGGTAGGCTATGCATTGGGTAGAAAAGAATATAAAATAGTCAGAGTGGTCTGTGGCCAATCTGTCTCCATTTAGTGAAAAATGGTGAGCCCTACTCTCCCAGACCCAAGCACTGGGGAGATCCAAGGACCTCCAGTCCACCAGCCTGCTCCTATACTAGTGGTTTTGGTGGCCTCTTCTGTTTTACTGCTGTGTTATGTGGTCACTACCTGTTATCTTTTCTTTCTCAGCACAGATACTTGACATGGTATGAAAACCAACATCCTCCTTCTTTTAGATCTTCTCGTGGACTTCTTTTCTGAAGAATTTATAAGGTGTAAGCTTTGTACAAAGTACATAGAGACTCTCCCTAGCTTACTCTTTCTCATAATGAAAGCTGATTTCTCCTCAACCCTGCCTATCATGTCTTACTTGCATTTTTCTGACTCCAGAAGACAGAAAATAGCAATATGAAGCTCCATGCCAAGGTCTGTCAGCAGCTCATAACTTGATGTGTGGCTGAGCGAAGTCGTGATTTGTACGTGGACAACGTGACTCTATAAGAAACCTGTCTTCTTCTTGGTTGTTTCATGATGTCCTTTATAATTCTTTGCCTTACGAAACTTTCTGCCACTTGCTCAAGTAGCAGGAGTAGTGTTTTTTTCATATGTTACTTATTCTTCACCTATATCCAAAAGACTCATTCTGTTGCTGAAAAGAGAGATACAAGTGGATAGTTAGGGTAGCACTGTTACTGAAAAAGAAAAAATAAGGTGGTGGGAGGAATTGGCAGGGGTGCAATGAAAATTTACAGGAATCCTGAAGACTCCTTTTGGCTTCTTTGTAATGTCTACTAATTTGCTTTAACCTGTTGCTGTTAGGAAGCGTCACATCTAAGAGGCTAAAGACTAATGCATCCCAGATCTCATGAATTTGGTCTAACAGGTCTTCAGTTTAAGCAGTGGAATAATTTTGTATTGTGTACATAATTTCTCTTTAAAAAGCAACTTCTTGCTGTCTTTGATTTCTATATTAATTTGGAAAACATGCCAAGAGTAAGATTTTTTTCACATTTGTTTCAAATTCAAATTAAATCCCTTCACCCCCAACCAAAGAACTTGCAAGATAAAAAAAGGGGGATTGGTGACCTTATCATGACCGGATCTCATCCTGATCAAGGGCCAAATCTTTATAGCATTGAAAGGAAGTAAAAACAAGAATTAAGTACTTTCTCTGATTACCACTGGGATAGCAATGTTCTCCTCTTTCCTCTACCTGCAAAGAAATGCTTCAAAGCAGCCATTTATTCAGGCAATGTAATTCTTATCTCTTTGTACTGAGTGTCTTGCATCTTTTATTTTACCTTAACACTTGGGCCTGTGTCCCTCCTACCTGATTTTATTCACCTGAGACACGTGTCTTTGTAGGGTGATGAATGATTGCTTCCTGAAGAGGTGGAGCAGAAAGAGCCAGGCATATCCAGCAGCCTGCCTAAGATAGGAGCTGTCTCCTTGTCGTAGCCCTCTTGCTCACTTTTTCTCTGTCTTTGTCTACCGTGTAGGGTGACTTTGCTTATGGCTTGGTGTAACAGATTATGAAGAATATAAGCACCTAAAATTAGTACCTTGAGATTTTTTTAGCTGTAAGTTGACCAACTAGAGCAAAGGGAAAAGTAGGAGACAATATAAAAGTGAAAGTTAGCAGCTTAACTATAGGGATACTTCAGTGCTTGCCTAACATTCATGTCTTTGAAAATCTGCCCTCAAGGAAAATGATGCTGCACCGTGCACAACCTGTGCAAAAGTCAGCAAACATTCAGTATGTGTTTGGAATATTAATAATGTCATGATTTTTTTCACCCTGTGTTTTAGTTTTTCTTTCCTCCCCCTGTAAAGCGGTGCACTAGGGGCTCATCAGGTTGTGCGTTAAATAATTGAGTTGTTATGCCAACAGGCTGTGCTGAAAGGGATGAAAGGTGTTATATCAGTGATTTCTTTTTCATCCCACTGTGCTTTGATCTCCTGCTATAAAGCAGAAGATCTAACAGTGGAAACTTTTGAAGGTGATAGATGAATTTTGCTAATCCACTTTTCATAATCCTTATGAAAAATGTCTGTCCTTATCAGTCAGAAAAGATTTAATAGCTGTTGTCTCTAGAAAGTGTCATATGATTACAAACTATAGAATTACTGTTATGCAATATTTTACTAGCATGTTTTGAAACGTTGGTGTGAATTCTTTAGAATAAGTGAATAAAAAAATGCTTCTTTGTTTATCATGCTTTGTTGTATTTTCTCACTAAAATGCAAAAGGTATTTGCAAGAGCGCTCTGTGCAATGCTGATTATTTGCTGTCCTTGTTGATGTTACTTGCCCTGCTTTAATTTTACATTACTGGAAATCACTGAAACAGCCAACTTAATCCAAATATTGTAATTCCAAACATCACATGATGCTGAAAGAAACAGTAAAAGTCTTGGTTCACAACATGTAAAGCATTGTAGCTGATGGAACCATTGTGACAATAAGCACTGCGTTGAATACCGTTTGCGGATTTTGGGGCAATAAAATGTGGCATCTTCTAGGAAGGAACAAGTGCTTGTGCTTCTGCCTGGATGAAGTTCATATTTATATCATCCAGATGAAGTGAGTAAAGTTGCTTCAGTTGCCCAGGATTTCATCCAGCACAATCTCGCCCAATGTATCTTTCATTAGTTGAGCTCCCCATGTCTCTGGAAAACCTTGCTTATAGAAAATTGCCAGCAATGCTTAGGATTATAAAAACTGTTCACCACGTCTGATTATATTTTATCTTTTTTCTTTACAATAGCTTTGGGCCAGATAATGCTGTATGTCGATGGCATGAATGGAGTAATAAATCATAATGAAACCATCCAATGGCTGTACACACTTATAGGGTCAAAGGTAAGACACTCTGAAATTTTCCTTTTATATGCTTTTGGTGTTCTTTAAATGCATTTTATTTCTATTACATATGCACTTAGGGTATAAACAGACTGTGTGTTAGGTTCTACATGATTACTTAACACTCTGAATGGAAACCATGGCACACAGTAAAGAAGCTGTTACTTCTTTACTGGTTTTGTACTTTTTTGTGCTGTTGGCACATACTGTGCTCTGAAAAACAAAAATATCAAAAATACTCTCACTACTGACTGCACTGCAATTTCAGTTGACTGTGAAGAAGATTTTTTAGTCTTGCAGTTGTAGTTCCCAAGGCATTGTTTGGAACCACTTTTAGGAGTGGTTTTCTTTTTCTCCTTTCCATTCTATGAATGCAGATCCTTTTCTACTCTTTTGCCATTCTACTCTGCACAACTTCGCTGAGCACTGCGGGAAGACAATTCAGAATGACTTCCTTCTTAGAATAGAATGTTTTAGTTGAAAGAGACCTACAACTGTCATCTAGTCCAACCGCCTGATCACTTCAGAGCTCACCAAAAGTTAAAGCATGTTGTTAAGGGCACTGTCCAAATGACTCTTTAACAGTGAGAGGGGATGGGGCATTGCCCACCTCTCTGGGAAGCTTGTTCCAGTGTTTCACCATCCTCTCAGTAAAGAAATGCTTCCGAATGTCCAGTTTGCATGAACCTGAAGAATCCTAGAAGACAAAACCCTGGCACCTGCCTCCAGGGAATTCTTTCTTGGTCCCTACATACAAGGAGGCAAAAGCTGAAGACCAGGATATGTCACTTGGACTGGTCTTCTCCAGTGGAGCAGTGATTTATATAGTGCACCACCAACTTTTAAGGCCATCTTTGCTGGAAATGTAAAAGGACATAGAAGGCAGGTTCTGCTGGCACACCATCCTGAAGGGTCATAGAATAGGTAAAACCACAAATACACCTTTCTCCAGTCTGTTGGCTCTCCAACTTTAGGAAGCTTATTAAGACCTGCAGGGCCTCCTGCTGCTCTTGCCATGCTGACCTGCTTGGGATAGATCTGTATGACATAATAGTCAGAACAGGTTATATTTAGCTATTGTTAACAACTCAGAAGTTCCCATAATTGACAGAGTTGAATCCATAGTTAGAATTACTGAGAAATTTCCAGGAACAACTTCTTGAGTGACTGAGTTGCCAAAAGTTGCTGTTGAATACTGTAGTGACATACAGATGTTGCTGTTTTACCCCTTTCCCTGACAGCCTTCATAGTACTAGGAGAAAAAGAGCTCAGTGTCCATCAAGCTTTTTTTACCACTACAGATTTTTTTCTTAAGTGTGCAAACTTCATTGCTGCAGGACATTATCAAGTCAAAGAATAGATGCTGTAGTATTGAAAGAACTGATTTGTCTTGAGTTGATGTACCTATATTGATAGATAGGCAAAAGTAAGGTAATTATGGTTATCAGACCTCAGGCTTGCAGGGTGTGGTTCATGATTGGGAGAAGGTGAGAAACTTCTTTTCCATATAAAATGTTCTACTTTTGCCTAGGCATTACACTGGCATTCCCTTGAAAGAGGCAATGTTAGCTGTGGCTGGAAAAGCGGTGCAAGGTGAGAGAGAAGTGGTTTGTTTGGTATAGATCTTCATTTTCTCTGAACAGATAAAAGACAAGCAAAAAAGGAAAAAAAAAATCATGTCAATGATTATTTTAATTCTGTAATGCACCTAGTGGGTGTGGGAGAAACAAAATTGTAGTGCTACCTTGAAGATTAAATTCTGTCTAGATTTCCTTGACCAAAATACTTTAGCTCTCAAGTCCTTAAGCTCCTTTCTCCCTCCCCCATCACCAGGCTGAATGATTATCTCCATGTCCTGGCTCTGTGCCTGCAGCTGAGGAATGCAGGCAATGTGCTCTGAATAGTTTGGTTTCAGGTAGCATCAAAGTTGCTTTTTCATTATTCTTTGACTGTCTTGGAAGAGATCTAAGTCCTTGTCTGTGTGCCAGAAGTTAACCGGAGGTATGGCAGGCTTAGTGTCAGTGTGGTGGGACAGCTCCTTTATGCATTTAAAGGTCTTTTTTCCTTTCTGTGAAAAATGAACTCCTGGAATCTGCAACACACCTACAGTCTAACTTGCAGCCTTGATGTGCTAGTGCCTTCTTCACAGCAAAAGCAGTGAAAAATACGTTAACACTGCTGAAGAAAAAAAGGAATGGTGAAATTACCAATTAAGTCTTGGGACAAATCCCTCTAATAGGATGCAGGAGGAGTGTAGTCATTCAGCTGCCACAGCTGCGACACATGCTTTCTTGCCTTCTCAAAAGCTCTGACCAGGTTTAATATACTCGGTAGCAGAGGCTGTTGAATCTTTTCCACTGTTGGATTTGGGGTTTTTTTGGTCAAATTCTATAATAGTTTTGACCCTTCACTGTTACTTACTCTGCAGTGTATTATTGCATGTGCTTGTCCACTGCAGCACACAACGTTCAGCAGAGGACCTTAGGGTCTGGTATGATCAGCATTGCAACAGCTATAATTTTGGTACCCAGATCCAAGATCTCTTGATGCACATAGCAATACTTCTTTACAGGGGTAGGAGGAGGGAGTAGGAAATAAAATTTGAAATTAGTGAGAAAGAAGGACTATAAAGAATTTGCTGAAAGCGTGTCTAAATTGTTGACATTGTGTTCCTTACTATTGCTAGTTCTGCTGCAGTTTACCCCTCTTGAGCATCAATGGATGCTTATATAGATTAATTGTCAGAAGTTACTGATAATTTTAGTGCTGTTGTCTAGATTTGCTCTGTACAAAGTTACTGGGGAGGTGATTAAAATTCCAACAGTGTGACTGCAGTGGTGCTGCTGCCCTTATGCTGGGTCAGCTGCACCAGTGCTGTCAGGATGAGGAACTGAAAATCAGGAAGAAAGTTAATCTCTATATGACTCATTTGTTAGTGGCCAGAAAGAACTGTCTGTTTCAGATTGTATTATATAGTACTGCATCAGAAATTTGAAGTTAGCAGCATCCTCCTTCTGCCGTGTTATTTAAAGACAAGAGCATTACCAGCACATCCCAGACTCCTAGGGCCATTGCTGGTCTTTTGCAAGGTACGTCCAACCATGTGTGACCATGCCAATGTGTGCCACTGGCCCTTCGTAGGTTGCCTGTAGACTGCTTTCCACTCATCAATGACTAGTAGCTCCCTGACATAAAACGTTTACAGCATAATCCCAAATAAAATGTACATTACTGCCATTTCCTCGTTACTTATATAGGCAGCAATTCAGTAGTCTTTCGCTGTTTAAGAAAGCATTCAAGTATGTACTTAATTATAGGTGTATGGTTACGTGCTGTTGGCTTCCAGAGAACTTCAATACATAACTGAGGTTGGCAGTGTACTGCTGTAGGAGTGAGTGCAAAAGAGGGCTACAGCAGGGCCAAGGCTCTGACATCTTACATAAGTTAGAAGTTACGTAAATAGGAAATATATGTCAACCAAGTTTTCGTTTAGCATTCATTGGTAACATGGAACCTTCATACAAGATAGTTTGCTCTTTAAAAGATAAAACTAGGATTCAGTGAATTAACAGTGCTTTCAGAATTACTCCTTAAGTTTTACTTGTTGTTTTTTTTTTAAGTGAGTAAACTAACCTATCAAGGATATTGCCTTAACTGACCACGTGCCGTAACGCACATATTTCAGCCTCTCAGCATCTGGGAAATGCTATTTTACCACTTTCTCACTGTTTCTGGCAGCTATATGTTGCTGCTGCTGAAATTAGAATTAAGTTTTTGCGTTGTGTTGCAAACTGTGTTTAGCCTGATTTTAAAGGGACCTGAGATATTTGTTCATGCTGGCACCTGGCACTGGCACCCAAGAGCCCTGCAGAGATCTGTGGTGGGTCACCTGCAAGTCAAGTCTTGGTTTGATGGTGATGGCAAGGGCTGTCAGAAAATTTCTCTTACCTAAAACAGGGGACACCAGGTAGAGACATAAGCTCTCTAAGTTGTATTAAGTCCTTATAATGTGCTTTTCAGCTATTAGCATGTATGTGGTTATATATATATGTATTATCTTCCATATATGCATTGGTATTCTGTTTGACTTAGTAATAGGAAGTATATAATCCTGTATTAGTGCCATACCCTCTCAGGGACTAGCTACTGACTGTTTCCAAAAAGTACACTTCTGAGCCAAACATGCTGAGGAAAAAAAAAAGTATTAATGTCGTCCGCTAAAGAAGGAAATCTTCCTTTACATGACAAACCCACAGGTTTTTGCTACTCCACCATGATCTTCAAAGGTACATCTAAGGCAGTAAGTGGTCCAAAACCTGAATCTAATTTCACCTTTTCTTTCTCCACATTTCTGACTGCTACTGATAATGACTATTTTTTCCCATGTGATGATCCAGGCTGTTCTAATTTCCCCCAAGAGGAGCTAAAGCTCCTTTTTGGCATTGTTTTCAGTGAAAAGTAATCCATTTTCAAAGTGGTGCTGGGTAACTTCAGAAGACAGGGTGAAATGCTGGGCCCAGGCTGATACAACAAGGTTGATTAAAGATTCCTATCTCACATCTTGTTTTAATTTAATTTAATTTTATTTTTTTATTGTTGTTTTATTAATTTGCTTCTGTCTGGGTCCTAGACTGCAAGGTTAAATACAAACTTTAACTAGCAAGTTGTTCCCTGTGCCTTATGTGAATCTTTTCCTTCCCTTGGTATTGAAGTAATGACTTTTTGAATGTTTTAAGATGTAAGTCAATCCAAAAGAAGAAAAATATCCATTTCAAAGCAAAAGGAAAAAACCCACAACATTCAAACAGAACATAGTTGTAGTGGAGGGATTTGGTGATTTCAAAAGGCGAGTCCAGTAGGGCTGCTTTTCCTGCACAGTGCCAGTGACTTGTTAAAACATGCACATGGTTGGTAATTCGCTTCAGGAGAATTTTGGAGAAATAATAAACAACATTCTTAGTCACAAAAAGCATTACAATTGTTTTTACAACTGAATCATCTAAGTTATATTTAAAAACTTGATTACATCAGTCTCTCACAGGTTATTTATGCATGTGCCTAACTGAAGTCATAAGCAGAGCAGAGAATACCATATAATTTGAATTTGTGCTTTTCTTTTTCTCAGTAAATTTCTCACTAAATCTTATGCAAATGGATGTTAAAGGCGTTATACGAATATATACCAAAAACTGGTTTGTAGCCACGGAAAAAGTTACAAAGGGCTTAGCAGATATGAATAGGACTAAAATAGTAGCAGTAGTAGTACCAAAGTTCAAAGCATGTTGAATTAAATCACCATCAAAACTGAATGGTAAACTGCCTTGTTGAGGGTCTTGGAAATACAATGTATTCATATTTCATTAATTTTTTTCTGATGATATGTTTTGAAAATCATAGTGTGTACAAATGACCTCTTCTGATTTAACATTGCCTGGATGATGAGAATAAATATACATGGGAATATGTCTGATCTTCGTAAGCAGGAGGTTGTGCTGTAGCACTGTCTGGCACTTGATTTTTGATGTGTTGGCCAGCTAAAAGAATTAACCATCCAGGAGAAATGGCACAGCTTGGGGGCCTAATGTGGTTAACATCACATGTTATGTTCTTCCTGATCCGCTGCCTTGATAGTTAACAAACTCTCTTGCAGCCTCTGAGCTTCAATGAGACCACATATACAACTAACACACTAGCTATATAGATTGCATCATCTCTCACCTCCAGCCACAACTCTGGTAAGCCTGTGGTTTGGTTTTGTTTTCAGGTCTAGCCCTGGTAGAAATGTCAGTTAGATGTCAGTCTTACTGGTTGTCAGGCTCTTTTACTTCACGGAAGGGTTCAGAGCAAAGCTGAGATCTCCCCTCGAGTCCTAAAATCAGTGCAGTCTCACTCATGGGCTGCCCTGCGCTCGAGACCTTGAGCTGTGGTGAACAGGTACAACTGCTTTGAGTTCAGTGAAATGCTGAACATTCATGTCAACTTAGAAGATGGCTCTTAAATTTAATCCGCTATGCATTTGGCCATTGGACTATTGTTATGAAAATGGTTGTGTGTGAGAGAAACAAAATCCTGGATTTATAGGAACTTTCCTACTTCCTGCCTCTCAAAGGCTTAAGGCAATGCTCACCCAGGTTGGTGTAGAGCTTCCCTCCTCTTTCACTCAGAAACTCAAACGGCACTGTTGCATGAACAGAGTTTATTTTGAATTGTGTTTAATTAGTGCTTTGAAGATAAGAATCAGGATGTTGCAATAAACTTGGAATAGGATACGCCAGCTAGGGCAGACTGCATTATGTGCTCGCTTTAGTCTGTACAACTCAGCAGACAGACTGCTATGAGTGGTGCTTTTCTTTACCAACTGTATTTGTAGGTGGGTTTCAAAGTAGTTCCATCAAACATGAGAATTTGCAGGAGTCTAGTCCTGCAG
Organism: Baryphthengus martii; assembly: GCA_013396935.1. Lineage (NCBI taxonomy): Eukaryota > Metazoa > Chordata > Aves > Coraciiformes > Momotidae > Baryphthengus > Baryphthengus martii. The sequence goes on from VWZK01000506.1 coordinate 370,510, forward strand.
CAGTAATTATTCCATTTACTTCTAAGTATTTTGATGAGACAAATACTCATTTTTCTGTGTTCAAAATGAACTCTTGTACATTCAGGCGATACCATACCAGAAAACACACAGTTCCCCACATCATATCAGAGATCTGATTTCAACTCGTTTGAAGTGAAGAATGAGAAAATGTAATGATTAACTGCCAACAATGTGGCAAATGTTCAGGCCCAACTTTTCACTCAGTCTCATCTGTTCAAATCTGTGTGAGAAAATGGCCTGTTAGTGGTGAGTGAAATATGTCCAAATATTTCCAGAAAATGCTGTACATCTGTGCAGATGTACAACTTCCTTGTTGTACAGGAAAGACATGAAGAAAGAAAAAAGCAAGTGTTATACTAGAATTAGTTAGGGAGGGAGGGAAACTGAAAAACAACTTGAGAGCCAGTGCTAGCTTTTAGAATTACCGTGGCCTTTCTCACTACAGTAGTTCAGTGTCAACATATTTGTTACTATTTACGTTTGTGAGCAATTTGTTGTGCATCAGGCCCTAGCTATCAGTATTTTCTATTAGCTACTAGAGTTTTCTCATGAGTTTTATGTCCAGCCTTCCTTTGAAAGGAGAAAGTGCACTTGGAAACTGTCTGTATTGAGGGATGAGACTAAAGAAAATGGAGCCTGCTTTTTCCAGCATGCTTGAAGTTGATGGTGTGAAAGGTGTTTGACTAAAAAATTGATTATTTGAACAAGAAAAATAGAAAATTTTCAACCATAAGTTGTCAGATGGAAAGGAGTAAAGAAATATGAAAGAGTTGTTCCAAGAATAAAAAGCAGCTCATTATAATCCAAGCTTGTAGTACACACCTGAGATTTTTATATGTATCTTGGCCAATATAAAACACATTGCAGTCATTATGCCAAACCTTTTGGGATAGCTAAGTTATCATTCTGCAGAGTAGAAATATCATTAGTTCTGAGGAGTTCAGTAAGCTGCATTTTAAGGACTGTTTTAAAATTAAAATCAGCAGTTATATCTGAACCTTTTCTGGAAGCAGTTTCATGAACTCAGATGCATAATGCTTCAGTTTAAAGGGTTGCCAATTTTCTGATCTCTGTTGCTCTTAGATGATACAAGGATGCATGTTTTCTGGCAGTGGCTACTGTGCTTGATGGAGGGAGGTCACATGGGCTATTGGAAAGCTGAAGAAGTGTGGGGAAAATTCTTCTGGTGCATAGTCTGTTATGGAAATGACACAAAACTCAAGTTTGTTAGCTCAGACCTTTAGCCAAGGTCAAGTGATGCGGGGCCTTGTCATGCAGGCACCTACATGTGGCCTTAAGTGTAAGCATCCTGGTGGAGAGCCACTTGGCAATCTGTCCTTGCTCTCCCAAGCCCTGTTCTCCAAGACTAATGCTCAGTGCTGCCAAACTAGATGGCTTCTAGCATTACAAGAAGATTTTGGAAGCTTATTTTAGTTTTATACGACCACATGTGTTATCAAATGTGGCTGTATCTTAAACTAGCTGTTGTGACTGATTCTGGTTTATATATTTACACTCATCAGTAAATGGGTATCAAAAATCAAAGCCGTAGGCTCTTGTCAGTAGGAAATATCCTTTGTACTCTGTCCTTCTATCCCCATTTTGACATGCCACTAAGAAAGCTCCTTCAGGTGTGATCAGTACATGCAGTTTTATGCAATGAAGCCTTGAATCATGGGGAGTGGGACCAATGTCTGTGCCATGTGTGGTACATGAAATAGATCAGTATGGAAAGTAAGAAAATACACCATAGTGGATGGGTCTGTTTCCACAAAATGCTAAATACCGAAACTTCGCCTGTAGCTATTGCCAAAATGTGCTCCTGCACAGTGAGACCAGTGTAAGAAACAAACCTGGCATCCGGATCTCCTGAGGTTTAATTAAGTGTCCTCAGTTTTAGACAGATGTTTTGGTTGTTTTACCTACAGAAAGTGTGTGCGTGGGGGGTGTGCTGAGATGAGTCCTGCGATTCTGTGAGAAGAAAGGAGGTCTGCCTTTTGCATTCTTCAGTGTGTATTAATGTTCTGGGGATTTATGATTGTTCAAGGGAATTACTGTTATTTTTCACTTGTTCCCTCAGATTTGAAGAATACAGGTAGTCTTTCCTTAACAGAGCTTTGTGCTTACCTTGCATATTTATTACAATTCTCTATGATACTGATTCTGTGACAAGCATAGTTTAATTAATTTATGGGGAAAGAGTAGAATGCTTTTGTTAATTGCTTCATATTTCTCATTGCTTATAGTAAACTTTCAGAGACTCTGACTTTGTTACCCAGCTGCTTTTTCCTTCTTCAATATTTTGATAAGTATTGAATTGTTACTAAAGATTTTTAAGAACTGCATTGTTGGTGTGGATCCTTTTTATGGTATCTTGAAGAAATGCAAGCACAGTTTGTGAGGAAACAACAGCAGAAATTCCACACAAAGTCTGTTCAAATTTTCGGCTGTGGAAGGTACTCGTTCTCCTCTAAGTGTGTGGATTGAATCTGCTGTGTACTCTGTCTGCTGATGTGAAGTGTATAGGATTCATCTTTTTCTGCAGAGTTGTGCTTAATCTTGTCTCTCAATTTTTTTTTTTCCGAATATTCTACCTTTTTGGAAACTCCTTGAGATAGAAACTGAAAGTCAATACTTCATTGCCTTTATGTTTCTTCTTAAATTTATCTTAATTTTCTTCTTAGATTAGTCTCTGTCTTCATTGCCATATATACAGTGCAGTAGTGGAATCCTGCCTGCAGAAAGGAAGGTGATATCCAGCATTTTCCACAGTGTCACGTAAAGCAGATCCAAGACGACAGCTCAGCCAACGCAGCAGTTAATATACCAGTGTTTTGCTTGTAGGTTAGCCTGGAAGAATGGTCCAGCTAAGGGAGTGAGTCTATGCATGGGGAGACCCAGGCTGAATCCAGCTTCCGGGCACATTCTTGAACCAGTTTCCAAATCCCTTTGTGTCCTGGTCCCTCATCTGGAAAATTGGTATTTGGATTTTAGATCCCTGGAGGAAGAACGTGAGGGAGTGGAATGACAGATTGTATGTGTTGAATACAGAAACGTAGGTGAAAGTTGAACCTAATACTAATTGTTACCATATCTGTCCTTCTGGCATCACTCAAAAATGCTTCTCATTCCTTCATTTAGATATAGTTGTTCTTTAAAGCAACAGCTACTAGTGGAAGGTACTTGGATAACAGTAAATATGCTGTATCAGAAATGGAGACCACCAAAACACATACGATGGCTTTATATTCAGCGTGTAGTGCACCCCAAGGAACCTCTGCGTTGCAACCGACTCTGGTCCTTCACCATGTTATTGCCCTAGGACTTGCCATGGTTACCCCACAGGTTTTATGTTGGTCTCCTCAGTTACAGGACTAGCCCATAGGAAGGAAGATGTCTGGTAAAATGCGTGGACTTCAACTACTTTTCATAAGAGCAAGATCAAAAGAAAGATTCTCCAATATGTTTTCTTTCTTCTTTCTTCTCCACAGTCCTCTAGTAGTAGTTTATACCATATAAAGTCTTTTCAGAATAATTTCCAGCATACCAGCAGCTTCTCTAGCTGGCTTCCATGGTACACTGAAGTGAGTCTCATCTGGTCGTGCTGTGTACTCTCTGTCCATATTCTGATCCTCTTTGATCACAGCAATTGACCAAGGAATTCAGATGCTTCTTGGTTTGCCCCCCTCTACCTCTCTACTATTTTCCTTTTTGAAAACCACATTAATGAAAAACAAGAATGTGGTGTTCGGTATAAAAAATACTGTTAATACCTCAGCCAGCATGGAATTTTTATGGATTGGTCCCTTTTATTTTCTGAATGTCCTCCTCTTATTAAAAGACACAGATCTGTAGCGAATGTATGCTTTGTCTTTTTTCATTTCCAGCAGAATGAAGCTGCTTCCTTCTTTAGTAATAAAATTAAAGCATCCTCTCAGAAGCCATTTTTTCTCCACTGCACTTTAAATTTCACTGTGTGATTGTCTAAACATCTTATTGTTATCATTTTGGAGGGAAGTACAACACCGCTAACTCACAGTTTGAATGCTTCCCCAGATGAGCTTTGCATATGACAGCCTTTCTTGCAGAATGTAACTGAAAAGGAGTAAAATAGGACAAGACACACAGCCACACCTCGAGTATTAATGTATGGGGTTGCCTCAAAATTATTAATCCCATGTAGGTTGAGGTTTTATTCACCCTGTTTTCCTTTACATGAAGAAAATAGACTTCCACTTCTTCATATTCTTTTCTCATCTGTGTCACTACCTCTCTCTGTGGTTCGCAGTGGTCTGTGCTCAGGTCGCTTCTTTTTTGTCTTTCTCACTGTACTCTAGCTTCCCCATATACATGCTCTTATCTTATCTGTTGCGTCACTCTTTTTGCGCACAGGGGAACTGTAGAGCTCCCTGTAGCAAGGATTCTACGTGGCTCTAGGGGGAAAGATGCAATAGACCACCTGAAGATAGGTTTGCTTCCAGATCTGCACTGCCTGGTGATTTCCTCACGTGCTATCTCTACTGACTGTGGGTCTGATAAGTGCAATTTGTACCAAACTTGGAGTCATGGCATACTTCAACTTTTGTCACTGGCCTGCACGGTGTCCCTTCTCATTTTCCTATCATCCCCTTCTGATGTGGGGATGAAACGTGAATGCTCAAGTTCAATTGCTAATAGTGGAAGATCTACATTCAGAGCAGAGCATCAGACAGAAAATGTCCGCTGACTAGTAGAAATTACAGTGTCTGTCAAAGGGGCTAGCCTTGCCATTTACTTGTGGGGGTTTTGTATAGGAACAGCAAGTGCTCAGAGGGTGTCCCAAGGCATTGGGCCAGGATCTGACAACAGAGCACAAGAGTTTTCTGACTTCATCACCTGATGTAGTAATAGTGCAATTACTCATCTAAGGGATTGTTTTGGTTTTTCTTCCCTTTTACTCAGAAGGGTGGGTTAGGATTATTCGTCATCTTTGGCTAAACCAGCACAAAGTTATGTGGAACAGATGGACATCACCGAGCAGCCTTTACCTACAGGTCATTAGCACAACATGTTTTTACAGGTCTGAATAGTTCAATCCCAATCTGCATCAGTTGAAATACTACGCATGTTAAAGCACTAATAGCATCATGTCATTTTAGTTGGTTTTCCAGAACAAAAATGAAGCCTAGGAAAGCATCACCTCCCTTTTCAGAGGGTTACCTTTTGAAGTTTTTGCAATAGATTGCCTTCCCTCATGGAAGTGAATTGCAGTTTGAGAGGAAAACAGGAAGATATTTCACTCACTGGAGCTTCTGGAGGTTTTAGACTTACCTTTTCCTTTGAATCCATACTATTAATTTTTATATCCGATTTAATTTTAAATTCTGCTTTGTCAATAAAAATATTTTGCTTAAATGTCCTGTATCTTTAGAATCAAAGGAAGTGCAAATTTGGATTTTTTTAGAGTAGGTATTAATCCCTCCTGCCTCCATCTGAGGTTCCTGCTTTTGTGCAGGGGTATGGACGCGTGCAGATGAACCCTGATACACACGCGTGTATTTTCTCTGCCTACTCTGAAGAAGCAGCAGTGATGGCCACCGCATGCCTGCAGCAAGTAAAGAATAAAAAAAGGAGACCAGACAGGACACATCTCGTATGACCAAGATGCAGAAAACACTGTATCTGTTCTCATGTAGAAGGCAAAAAAATACCAGTGAGGGGAACAAAAAAGCAAGCTGCTCTTTCTGCCATAGAAAAGCCATCCCACAGCACCACCTAGCAGGCACCACTGGATATGAATAAACAGACTGAGGAGCAAAATGCTACTGGGAATATACAAGGCTGAGCAGAACTATGTGCTTTAAAAGAGCCGTTCCAGCTAATACCTAGCACAGGTCATGGATACAAGCTCAGCTCATGCAGCTGTTACCCTTTAGTAGCAGATATTTGTAGCCTTGATGCAGCTAATTAATCTTTCTGCCTATCTGATGTATCCTCAGGTTTAGGGGTTATTGTGCTCTGTGACCCCATGTATTTTTTTAACACACCTAGCTTAATTGGAGTGATAGCATTAATTGTCTTGCAGTTTATGTTCTTGTCTGCAGTAGTTCAAATTGCCCAGCAGCGTGCTTAGGAATACTGTCAATGGTATGGATTTTGAAGAGCCTGGCGAGCACAGCCTGGTCCCACCCTTACAACTGGGGAAGATGTGTTGGAAAGCAGTTAAGCTGCAGCTGCTGGCAGCCTCCGTTTCTAAAAGCAGTTGTTGTACATCTTTGCTTTTCTAGGGGGACCAGAACACAAGCTTGATTTTGGGCTGTAAAGGGGAAGTATTTATTTGTGAAATTATGACAGCCTATTGCCTTTACTTTGTCACTTGAGTAATATTGTTCATCTCTGTACCTTAACTTGCCTTTTATCCTTCACTCTGCCATCCTAAACAGGTGGATATGAAAGGCTTTGGTAATACCCACTTCTGGGAGGCTGTCTAGAAGCTCAAAGGAAATATTCAGGGCTGCAATTTAAAGAGATGACTTTAAAGCACAGGTTATAGTTAGTTATGCTGAACTAGAGCAGCACTGGTCCTCCTATGAGTTGTACTGTGGGTGTATGAGCTAGAAAAAACATGACTCAGTGATAGGAAGAAGTAGCAGGATTTTCAGCTTGCAAAGAGTTTTGGTTTGGCAGTAGGAAGATCTGCTTTACCTACTCAGAGGCAGTACGGAGAGATCTCTGGCAGCAAGATTGAAAACTAGTGCCTTCCAGGTTCCGAGATCTTATTTTCCTGGTTAAAGTGGATGAGAGGCTATGAAGACTCTTTTTTTTTTTTTTCTGTAGTATTGAGAAAATGTTGGTTATTACTATTCTTATTCAGAGTCAAGGATGATACAACTAAATCCACATGTGAACATCTAAAATATTCTTTCAGATATCATGAGACATTTCACTTTTATGAAAGGAAATGTGCCTATGGTAGTACCTTAGAAAAATAAAAACCAGCCAAACACACCCTTTTTTCTGGTATTTCCAGGATCACTGTGGTAGTATCTTTCATGCCCTTCACATAGTTGCTGTACGATAGGTCTCTCTTTTATGGAACTCTGTAGATGTTTAAGTAAATGTTTTTTGTCAAGTGCTGTGAGAGCCTATCATGAAACACTTTCTAAAAGTGGGCAAAATAACACCAAGAGTTCAGTCTAATTTTAGTACTCTCAGTAAACTTGAATCTTCAAAAATGATATTGAGTTGAAAGGGTCAAATCTCAATTACATTTTCTTTTGTCTAAATCTGTAAGAACCATTCCTGTCAGACATTACACAGCTACTGCAGTGCATTTCGGTTGAGCTTTCTGGGATACAAAGGATCATGTTCTACAGCAGTTTATTTTACTGCTGTTGTGAACTGCTGCCCCTTGTTATGGCATCACTGTATTTACTGATTTTGCCTGCAGTTACTCTTGACTGCAGAAGAAAGTGGAAGTAATCCGTTGTGGTTACTTTAGGAAAAAGCAAGGCTTGGGGTTTTGTTTCTTCTCTTCTTTTTCCTTCTTTCTGTCTGTACTGCTCCCAAAGAGCTGAAACAACAACCCAAAATTGATCTATAATGCAAGTCAAATCACTACTGATTATGATCTCGTGCTTCTGTGGGTTCAGCTCTTTGAATGACCGTGGCAATTACTTGGCTAAAAACTTATACATGTCCCAGATGCTGAATAGTTCTCAAGTACTACATCTCGAATATGTTTTGTTCTGACAGTAATGAAACTGAACTACACATGAAATAATGCCACAATAAAGGTCCATCTGACTGCAGTGGCTTGGTCAAATGTGTTTAGTTCTCAGATTCAGAGAATGGCACTGAGAAGGGTCAAATGAAGAGGAAATCTGGGCTCTGATGCTCTGCTAGCTGCTCTTCTCTCCTGGTCACCATTGGTGCAAACCTACCTGCAGCTTGGCAGCTACAGACTCTGAGGAATATAGAGGCACATATTTGATTTCAGATATCTTACTGTGTTGCTATTTGGAATTTTGAGACTTGAAGAAAGAAAGGTCACATTTCAAGTGAGCTTGGAGGATGCTTGGTGGTACTTCTGGGCCTCTCTTATCTCACGTAGGAGATAAGAAACATAGTCCAGGCTCGTTTCAGCTGCACATTCAGATTTCCAGGAAAGTAGGCTGTAGGGAAACTTTTACACCACACAGATGTGCAAGTTCAGAAACCTTGCTGGACCTGTCAGTTTTGAAAATGAGTTTCCAAGCCTTGAATGCTTGTCACGGCCATGTTCTGAGTCTGCTGTATAGAAAATCTGTTTCTAATCCTTTCAGTCTGCTATCAAACCAGACTGAAACTAAGGATTGCTTTCACTGTGGTACTGCTGAGGAACTGAAACACAAATTGTGTGAGTCATAGGAGGTTCGTTATCAAGCTGCTCAGTATTCTCTTGAGTGCTTGGGATAGTTAAGTGATTTAAACTACAGTATCACAGATGTTTACTATAATCCCAGGCCACACCCAGTATGCAGAGAACTACTAGGATCTCCTTGTGTAAAAGATCTTGTCTTCAGGTGATTTGTCAACTGAAAGGTACATTTTGGGCATCTGTAATGGCATCTGAATCTTAAAGTCTATAGCACTGCTCTGTTATACCAAAATTAGGTAATCGCTGTGATCTGGTGAAAATAGCAAGTGTTATGGATCTCGTGTCCCTTTCAGTCTATGTGAGTTTGGGAGGTGGTGTGGATGTGTGAGGGAGAGACAAGAAATAAGTTACAGGTACCAGGCTTCAAAGTGTGAAGACGGCTTTTAAATAAAAATCCAGTGATCTCCAATTTTTATATTCATGTTCTTGATATAGATGTTATTATTTAGTCACATTTAATCATTCAGACACTGTCCTGAGCAACTTATTGTAGGTCGTTTTAAAGGGAGTTGGACAAGATGACTTCCAGAGAGGTCTTTTCCATCTCAACTATTCTGTGAATCACCCAAAGTTCTCCTGTAGTGGTACCCACATAAGCATACCTTATACTTTGAAGAAAATAGTAAAAGCTAGATCTTATTTATGAGTTGTAACAAAGAAATTTGCTTTTAGTCAAACTACAGTTGGAATCTAGACATGGTGACAAACATCAATATTAGAGTTCTTTCAAGAGTATTAATGAAGCTGAAATTGGTATTATCTAATCTGCAAACCTTTGGAATGTAAGTGAACATGAGTGTGGTTAGAGTTAACTCTTGGGAAGCCTTTGCAATATTACCAGGAGGAGTGCTGTATGGGAATAATTCAAGTTTTATTATCCAAGCAGGAGTCTGAGGGATCTCTTTGCACTTCTTGCTCTTTTCTGTGATTCAAAACCAAGCATGCATCTTTTTAGTTTCTGTGTTTGTTTGATTTGCTGTAAAATTGAGGGTGGATTTAATGAGTTTGGTTGACACAGGGTGGATGAAGGAGGTAGCTTGAGATAGGAGGAATGGCATTATCTCCTTGAACATTGAATTTTCTATCTCACAAAAATACTGTAACATGAGAGCACTGTTGCCTACCATAATAATGGTAGTTCCTTTTTGTGCCTGATAATACTCAAAGTCTCAGTCTACATGAACAGTCTTGCCATTCTAGTAATAAGCGAAATATATACATATGTAGCTGCTTTCTCTAGTTTTACTTCATTGATTACTTTCAAGAGGAGTTTGTGGTGGGTTTGTTCAATGGTTTTATGTATGACATTTGTTCTTTTACCAGTTTTATTATTTCAGTAGTTCAAACCATCAGTATGTTGCTTTTTAGCGTGCCTAAAAATGATAACAATTATCTTTTTAAGAAAGATGTTCCAGTAAGTGATATGTTATAGTTTGGACCCTCTGTTAACACACTATTTTCAACCATTGCCACACATTTTATACATAGGTTGTTTTGATTTTGAGTTTTTGCCATTGAAATACTGTCTATGACATTGTACAGTGTCAGGAAAGGACTGCCAACCATATAATTAAACTTACAACGTTCTTCAGGTGAAGCTATATAAACCCAGCCATAGTTTTGGTATTTAATATGAGTACTTTTTAATAGAACTGTTGAACAAATTTCGCATGCATAAGACCACAGAATAGTAATAGAGTAGTTTTCCAGTGTACTTGCAGACTCAAAAAAATTTTTCCCCTAGGGCCCTTGAATTCAACCTTGATATTATTTAAACAGGATATCGTCAAGGCCACTAACTCTAGCAAGTTGTTTCATGAGCACTAGAACTAAGGAAGCAATTTTTTATCTTTGTTCTCCTCCCTCTGTGCTTTTTCCTTTCCATCTCACATGCTCTTGGTACCATCAGTTTGCCTGTCTTTCGTACAACTGGCAGCCTGCAGCATAGCTGGTGGAAGGCTACAAGAGGACTAGTTTTCCAGCTGGCTCCCTTTCCAGATGACTGGAAACTTCTTTTTCTCTTATGAGAATGCTGACTTGGGGCCTTCTGTAATGCAGTTTTCAATTTGAGTAGGAATTTAGCTCCATTACTGTCAAATATAACTGAATTTGGTGGGCAGATCCCATAGTTACAAGGAAGAGTTAGTCTACAAATGGATAAAGGGAGAGACAGTACAACTGTCAAATGAAACAAGGGTGAAAATGGTGTGCTCCTCATGATTTGTGTGTCTGAGAGGGTTTAATTTTGTAAGCAGTCTCTGAAAGGAGGTACTCTGATAGTTTCCTTATTGCTCTTTTTTTATGGCTTTGGCCATAATTCGGTAGAGACACACATTTTATGGGTGATGACTTTCACAGACAGGGACTGGGCAACTTGTGAGCTCCACCTGAGCCATTCTCTGCGTTGGCCAGGAGGAAAACTAACTTCACGAAGATGCTGAAGTTTTGAGGTGCTGCTTTGTACACAGTACCCTTATCATATGTACTGCAGGTCTGAAGCTTGTGAAGCACTCTCTGCTGATGTCATGAGGAAATTCTTTTTGCATCACCTACAGGCCAGCCTGTATAAACCAGAGTTCTGGCTATGACAGGAGGCGGGTCTCAGAAGAAAGTGATTTACTATGGAAAATTGATGTGGAGCAAGTAGACTTGTGTCTACACGGTTTCTAATCACTTCTGAAAATGATACAGTATTGATTTGATTTGATCTTAAATCTAAAGGCCGCAGTTGGGATTTAAAATGTTTCTGAAAACACACATTAGTCAAATATTTACTTGAAGGCTTAAAAAAAAACAGAAATAAGATGCAATATTACATCTTCTATTTGCCTTTTAAGTTCAAAGTATTTCCACTTTCCCATATGTAAAATGTGATGAATCACAGCATGTTTCACAGAACAGTTTCATGACTTGATTAATTGTAGATGGCTTTCAGATCCTTAAATGCTTTGAGTATGACATGTAACACATCAGTAGGTTATCTAATCCATTCTCTCTTTAAAATTGATTGCCTTGTGGCTTGAGTATAGCAACATTGTGTAACAGTAGGTGATTTCACAAACCAAGATGTCACACAGCTACATAACAAAAGCTAAAATAGTGTGATAATGAGAAGATTTTTAGAGGGGAGTGAAGATAAAGTCCTCTCTGCAATTAAGTTGAGAAAAACTCTTTTCCTCTACCAATATTTTGGAACACAACCAAGGAAATAACAACTTGGCCCTGCCCAAGGAAAAGAAGCTGTTGAAACTGGCGTTTTCCCAAACCTTTCCTGTTGCCAGAGGTTCAGCCCAATGGCCATCTGTTGAGGACAGCGTAGTTCAAGGCTAACACCATACATCAATGTAGAGTGCTGGTGAGAAGGCTTGGCATGCAACTCTTCTACCATTATAAGAATTTTTTTAAGTGCCAAATGACCTTAATCATATTTCTCTTATGTAGGCAGACACACTCCATTCTTGTAATCAATTTTAGTTTGCAAACTCATCTGTTATGTGGAATTTCAAATCCCTGTGGTTTCATATCTTGTTGTTTATTATCTACTTATCATCCTGTTACCAAAATATGAAATATTAGTTACGTCTGTTGCTGAACAGACCACAGGGTAGTGTTCAAGAGAGACAAGGTTATTTTTCATTCATTCTGCTCATCAGAAATGCACATTTTATTAAGTAGACACATGAGTAATTCCTAAAGACTCTTCTTGTTTAAACAGTGAGACATACTATTAAACTACTTTGTCTGTGACCTGTAGACCTTAGGGTCATGTATTTGCAGTAACTACCGAAAAATCCTCTACTCAGACAGTATGTTTCCAGATGCTAAGCTGCATTATATACATCATAGTTGGTGGTTTTATTGTGTTTTTTTATTTTATTTTTGTGTATGGCTAGTTTAATATGTGCCCAACCAAGGTTATGTTATGTAATGAAAGGAACAAACTTTAGTAAAGAATCTTGCTTTCTGATCTGTAACATGAAAATGCTAGAAAATCCTCACTATATATAAATAATTCAAGGTGCATGTTTGGTAGAAGAAAAAAGTCTGTTCCTTATCAAAAGCTGTTTGATAGCATATTGCATGCTAGCATGAGTTTCAGCAGAAATTGCTTCTCGTGTTCACGTAGTGCCTCTCAAGATAAGTGTTTTATACCTTATCTAAGATAATACAATCGCAGTCTTTGCCCAGAGGACAGGTTTAGATGTGTTGATGGTGTTCATTTGACTGGAGTCCCAGCAGCTACCAGCGTTTGAGAAGGGTTGATAATAGTATCAACAGGTTGAATACAATGAAGCTGCACGATTTCAAGAGATAAAGAAAATAAAATCTTAGTGTAGATCTTTACAAGTGAAGCATGGTGTCTGTTCTAGACAAACTTTCACTGAAATACTTTTGCTTTGTATTTTGCAATGAAAAAAGCTAAAAATTTAGTTGAAACCAAACCTTTCTGTTTCAACAATTTCTGAAAGAGCAGAAGTAAAGGGTGCTTAAAGCTGGGGAATACCTAATAGGTCTGTGGTGGGGGCTCTTGACAAGGGTGTGATGACACCATCTTAGGTGTCACTTCTGTGACACCTGAGTCACTTGAGACTAAAGAACTTCAGTTGTTTAATGTCCTACAATCTTCAGGTCTTACTCTGTCCTCCTTTCTGGCTGAATAATTATATGTGATTTTCAAAAACTGAACAGTTCTCTAGGAAAAGCTGAGGGGATTGGTCTGGTTGTACGGGAGGGAGCCAAGACAATACTGCTCTCACTTTGTGTTTTGCCCTGCAAAGCTGTGGATGGTTTTCCATTCATCCTATCGGAAAACAAAGAAAAACCTAACTTTAGACTATTTTATGGGATGAGGAAGTCACTTTCCCGTGTTTCAGGGAGATTGCCATTGATATTCCAAAAGGAGGAGATAGCGACACCCAAAAAACCCAGTAACATCTCCTGTCTTATTCCAGGCTCTGCAGCACTTAGTTTTTTTTTAAACAATATCTGTATGACGTGGTGACTGCTGCATGAGAAATGCAGCTACATCATTAATTCATTACAAACGGCTTAATACATGGCTCATACCTCCCCGTAACGTACTCTTTTAAAGCTCCCAACAGAACTGCCTGTACTCATCTCAGAGCTGCTTTGTCCTATAATATGCTTTGATTTGTTGTATGAATTGCCTGCTTCTGTGTACAGATTTTTTTCATTTTCCCCCTTCTGCTTCTGGACCATGATTGATGATGTAAATAATCATTTCCAGGCATGAGCAGACCTTTTTTTTTTTTCCTGTTGACCAGTCTCTAATCACTACTTGCTCATCCCTGTGTTTTGTTGGTAAACCAGATGAATTTCTTTTTAATGGCGTTCTTCTCTTCATGTCAGAAATCTCACCGCAGATAAATGACAGATACACACCACATATGTAACAGTGTGCAGACCTTATAATCATTATCCAGTACATTTACCAAGTTCTGAGAAGCTTCATTTCAAGAATAGTAAATGCATGCATTGCTCTGCCATTCCTCACATTACGTGCTCTGCAGAGAGAAAAGCTTAAAGGAACATTCAAAATTAAAAGACTGTTGTTTAGCTGATCATTTTTGAGCATCTCGCATGTAAGCATATAGTTTTTCCTCTCAGTCCAACTCTTCTGTCTGCAGTGTCTATGCCTTCAGTCCTGAGCCCTCAAAGCACTTAACAACTGTTAATTCGCCCTATTACAGCGTTCCTCTTTTGAAAATTTGAGCAAAAATGGTTGAATATTATTATGGGATCTAGAATTATTTCATTATATGCCAACTAATAAAAATCTCAATTCTCAAAATATAGAAATGATACCACACACATTCTTATTTGTTCTACTGATAGGCCAGCACACAAAAGCATAGATTGTTTAATAGTTAGAGCCCTAATGATCCAAGCTGCCCAAGTGTACACAATATTTGGTACCTAGGATGAGATCATTTACATACTTTATGCATAGTGTATTTAGCTTTGGTTCCCATGTATCTTAGCTTTGTGATATCTACACATGCCCTGCTCACCCTGTGACTTGGGTAGTTGTTGCCTCTCGAATAAGAAAGTGGAGAAATTGACACATCTTCATTGCAGCCTAGAAAGCAGCTTTTAAGGCCCCAGCACATAGAAACTCTTTCTCCCTTCTAGGAAAGCATGATTAGACACATATGAGAAGTTTTATCATGTTATGCAGGTTAATTAGACTTCTAAATTTTCCATCATTCTCCTTAAAAGAGGTTACTTTAGAGTTAGATGGAAAATTAAGCTGACTAGGAACATTTGGCTCAGGTGATGCAGAAGGATCTCATTCTTCTGATCATTCCTGCACTCAGGAGCTTTGAATGGAAGGGAACTGGATTAGTAAATAAAGTCATCATGTTTTTTTGGAATTAAATAATCAACTTCATATGTCAGTTTTGGAGAAGAGAGGCAGAGAATAGAACTAACATGGTTTGCTTCTATGTTCTGTAAGGCATTTGCAAATTCTAGTAATAGGGATTTCCAAAAGTTTTACACCCTAAAGTCTATAGCAGCTTTAGGTCACAAAGGGTTTATTTAACAGGTAGCACATCGTGTTGGAGGCCAAGCAGGAAAATACACCATGCTTCACGTGGGTCTTGGTAGCAGGTATCCCTGGAACACAGAGACTTCTTAGTGCCGTGGTGGATAAATAGAGTTAATTTTAGTGTGAGCATGTTAGGCTCTGAACTAACCTTGTTTCTGGGGATGACAGTCTATCAGGTGTCTTGGAGGGGCTTTGGCTGACTGAAGATCAATTTCCAAGGGGCAGCGCAGCTGCTCAATGATTGCCTGCTTCTGTCAAGAAGCATTATTAAAGCAGTATTAAAAAGCCCCATTGTAGAATGTGTGCAAAGGTTGTGCGGGTCACAGGTAGCTAGTAAGTCCCCAGTGGAGGCATTGTGCAGCTTAGTTTAGGACTGCAGTAGTTTGGTTTTGTACTTGCCAAAGGTGTCCAAAGTAGCATGCAGGCTTAGAAGTGACCATGGCGGGGGCTCAAATGTCATTTTCTATTGAGCAGGAAACAGCGTGTTTTAAAAGCAGTTTTTCTGAAAGCTAGTGGCTGTGCTGACTACCAGCAGAAAGCTGCTATGGTATGTATCTTCACCTACAGATACCTCCACTTTACAGGGCTGATTGACTGTTTCGTGAGGAGTTGGATAAGCCCTGAAAATTTGTGGTTTCAGGAGCTGAACTTACAGTGCCTTCCTACTAGCTAAATGACAAGCAAAACACAGCTTTTCTAATCAATCCTTTTCTCCAGGACTGCTTCTGGGTAGTATTTATTCCTTACACTGTCATCAGTTATCTTGGTAAGTGCAGGAGGTTGACACCTGTAGAAAGCACCAGCATGATCAGCCAGCTTGAACTTTGGTCTGGTGCAACTGTAGTGAGCTGCCCTTGGCCTTCACAGGATTTACATCATGGCAAATACAAAATATGTAGGGACTACGTCCTTATTACAGCAGCTGCTGCGGCCAGTGGGCAACAGTTAGAGCAAAGGTATTGCAAAAGGTCCTCCTTTCTGGAAGAAAAAGAGATTTGCAAAAATAAGCAGAAGCCCAGTGTGTCAAATGAAAATGTATGGGAACTTTGTCATGGAGTCCTTATTTGTAAATGAATTCCATTGTCACCATGTCGCCGAGCCTTGAGGTTTTAAGAACCGTCATAAGTAATATCCAGGATTTCCTTTCTAGGGAAAGGATCCTCCTCAGATTAGTAGGTAGTACCCAAGCGGTTATATGGGAAGTATGTTAATGCTAGAATTGTTTACAGTAATCTGGTAGCTCCTACTTTACTAAGTAGCTTTACAAAACAAGTGGAGACTTGTTGGAAATTCTTTCAATATATCTATTAAACAATTGAACATGATTGCAAAGGGAAATGTCATTGCGGAGCAGAAACAGTGCCTGACAGGCAAACACACAGATGTCCAGTGCAATTGCAGGGAAATGATTTGTCGGTATGTCATTAGATTTCAATTTGTTTTAATTTGACTACTCCATTTATCTATGAAGTATCACTGCAGCAATATAACTGCAATTTAGACTAACTAAGCATCTTAAGGGATCTGGTCAGGTTTGTCACTGGGATTTCCTGCCTCAGCCCTAAACATAATGGATTCGATGATGCATCAAGTCTGAAAGGGTCTAGATTCAAGAGCAGAAAATTTTGCATAAGTAGTAATACCATTGCAGTGCATTAAGCTCAATTTAGCATAAGTGGGTAAAACCCAAGCCAGGGAAATACTTGGGACACTATTCACACTAAACTCTATGTTTACAGCAGCAACCTGCATTGGTACTTCATTACCTTGAAGTAAACTCTGTTTACAGCTCTGTGAGTAGAAATGTGAACGTGATAGCCTGAGCCTACACCTGCTTGAACTTCTGGTCTTTTTTACAATACTGACTCAGTCACTGTCTTTGAGTGCATCTATAAAATGATTAATACTGATTCTTTACCTCTTAGGAGTATTGTGTTGAGAGGACTTGAAAACTTGAGGGAATGAGATCATACTGACAGAAACTATATATATATACATAACCCTGAAACAATTTAACAATACAGTACAGTGACTTTTCTTCCTGAGACAGTTATATTTCAGAGTGTCTACCAACTTAATTTTTGAAAAAAAGACAAGGATTTTCTGGAGTCTGGCTTATCTCTACATGAGTGCATCCTAAAGTAGATATTAAAAGCTATCAATGGCAAAAGAGGGAGTAATGAGCACATTACTGTAGCTGTCTCATTAAAAGTCCTTCATGTTGTTGGATAGATCTGTTGCAGAACAAGGTAGCAGAAAAACGCAGGAGACTTACAAATACCTGCTTTTCTGGAGCTTGATTCAATCTTACTAGGTTGGAAATTGAGTTTCTGGGACCAACAGTGTATCACCTTTTATTACGGCTTTAAATCCATGATTTAGATTGAGGATGTAGTTGATTTGACCTAGAATCAATTTTTCTAGTAAAAGACCTCTTAACTGTGCATATACAGCCCTGCCTTTTAAAAAGTCCTCCTGTTTCACATCTCCCTTTAATAAAAAATCCAAATATTCCCTTAAGTAAAGAGTTGATTTTTCGCATACCTGATTATACCAAGCAAGTCCCTAGAAATTCTTGCTTGGTGCCTTGAAAATTATCTAATAGTCAAATAATCCTCTCTGGAAAGCTTCTCTGGCTTTTGATCTCCAGTAAGTCCATTTTACCAATGTTGAGTCTTTGCTGAGCGCTCCTGGGGATGTACAAAAAACTGAGCTTGAAAACTTGCAGGCAGAATGCTCAGTTCCAGTAAATCATACATTACATGACAGGGTGGGATAGTCAAAGAATAAACATGCTTTCACTGAAGCTGTGTTAAATAGTGAAGATCGATCTATTTAATAATTCAAGCATTTAGTAGTAACATTTTAAGAAAAGAAGAAAGCATGGGGAGAAAATCATCCTATCATACAGCAGCTTGACAGCATTAAAAGCTCACAGAGAAAAGGGAAAATAAATGTGTTGAGAAATAGAGGAATTTACACCTTCTTAGCTCAGTTGATTGTGTGTATATCAAGCTTCAGACAGCAATGTTGGGGATATACGTAGGTGCATGCATAGGTGGGATGTTCAACATTTTTTTACATGTGGCAACATCAAGATTTCATTTGGATACATTGACTGTTGATACTTCACTAGGAGAACAATATCTGATGAATGACATTTTCAGTCAACTGGCTACCTTTCATTTTTTTGGTCATGACACAGCTTAATCTCTTTCGTTCATCTGTTATTACCAGATCTGGATTGCTGTGCTTGTGTCTTGCCCAGTGTCATTTAGCACATCTGGAAATGCTGTGGTTTGCTGAATGACAAGTCACACTCCTTTCTTCCAGTTCCGCCTGGTGGTAAAGACAGCCCTGAAGCTGCTGCTCGTGTTTGTGGAATATACTGAATCCAATGCACCACTTTTAATCCAGGCAGTATCTATCGTTGATGAAAAGAGAGGTGAGTAGCCTTACTGGGAGTGCAAAGTCCCAGCACTGCTGAGAATCAGGTTGGTGTTTCATCACTGATTTCAACAGTTCTACAGTTGCTGTTGCGATGCCTTTTTTCTGTGATATACCCTTCATTTCTTGATTAAAAGCATATTTTAAATATTCATGAAATTTAAGATTGTTTGGGGAAATGAATTATAGTGGGAAAATGAAGAGCTGAGGAGCTCAGCTGCCTCCCTGAGCACCATCGTCATTGCCCCTTTCCTGCAATCCACGTGCAAAGAAAGCCCTATTGCATCTTCTGACCTCGGAGGCTCCTTCAGGCTGTCTTTCCCCTTCCTTCTGAGAAACAGCAGTCTGATTTAGAAGAGAAAATGATATCTAATCAGTGTAATCCCTTTGAAGAGAAAGACGAGGTCAGTGATAGTACAGGCTTTATAGTAAAAGCAAAACCATCTGTTCTTACATTAAAATAAAGCCCTTGAGCAGATATTATACTATGAAATCTGTTACCCTTCAGGCTCATGAAAAATACTTGAATATGTATACTGTATTTTTTGCAAATAAATAGAACAGAAATGGTTCTTTCTTGTTCTTCCCACAAAGCCATTGCTAAGCTCCCGGGGCATTCTCTCTTGATGCAAAACATTCCTTTGCCTCAAGGAGAGTTTTTGAGGTTTGGGAGAGCCATTGTTGTGGTCTCAAACACATGGAGGTTGAAAGCAAGATCCCCTCTGTGGAGCAACTGCCTCCATGCTGAACTCGTTTGAGCAACTTGATATGGTAAAAGTGAAACAAAAAAAAAGTTGGGGTATGGAGAGAAAGGTGGTGCCAGAAATCGGAGGAAGTAGCCAGATTTTGCTTTTAGCTGTAAGAATGAGTGTGTTGAAAAGACAAAAAAAGAAAACCCAAATCCCAAATTGTTTCTTATGGCAAGGGTGCAGGCACGGGCAATTCAAGAACAGTGTAACATGTAAAATGGTGGACACTTCAGGTGGGCATTCTGTTTCGAATTAAAACCAATAAACCTTACAATGCCATAAGCAGAAGTATAATTATAGTATTCATATAATTGTGAGTGCAATGATTTATTTTTACAGTCATTCTTAGTCCTTCCTCAGCATGTTGAACTTACTGGTATTCTCAACATGTTCAAATTGCCATCAGTTCTCATGCTAGTAAACCTCATTAAAGAAAAAAAAGAGAAAGAAAGGAGGACCGTAAACATACTATCATGCACTGTGTATTCCCTTCTGTATATGTAGAACTGCTTTAGGCAAACATTTACATGCCCCAAAATAATAAAACAACTGAAGTAATAACATAAAACTGGTGGGAAAAAAAAATTATGGATGTAGTTAGATGGATGCAGGTTAGGGGCATGAGGAGAGAATTTATGGTAATTCTCATACCTGTGAGTTGGCAAATTGTCTCATGAAGTCTTACAAATAACTTACCCCCAAATATTCAATTTTCCTTTCTTTTTTTTTTTTTTTTTTTTTTTTTTTTTTTTTTTTCTGGGGNTTTTTAATTCCTGGAGTTGCACTTAGCTACAAAAGAGGGTATTTTTTTTGTTGTTTTATATTTAGTTCATTTTCAGGTTCTCAGTGTAATAGCCCTTCACTTTATAGCTGTGGACATGCTGTTTTAACTTATATTTTGAAATTAATGGCTTATAACTGAGGAGTACCTGCCTTTAATGACTGATTTAATAGAACAGAGGAAGATACAGAGGAAGAAAAAGCGATGTGCCTTTTCTTAAAACATCATAAATCTTGCAGGTATATAATTATGCTTAGCGCTGCTTTGAAAAAAGTCCAATGTTTCATGTGCATACAAGGTGATGAGATAAGACATAATTCCTCAACATGTGTACCACACATGATTAACGTGAATAACCCTATATTAGCTCAGCCTGGTTTCAAAGTGATCCCATCTGTGGTTTCTATGTGAGAATACATCCCAGAGCAAACTGAAGTACAGGGATCCACGGAAGTGCTGGCTTAACTCTCAGAGACAAGTAGACCAAAAATGAATAACTGTATGGCCCTCATCATGGAGGAAGTAGCTTCTTAGTTATACTTCCATCTGGCCCCTGCTTCAACCAGCCTTTCTTGTTTCATTGCCCCAGAGGAATTTGATCTTTTTCCAGTTTAAGTATACTGGGACTGTGCGTGGTCTGGAAAGTGGAGTTGACATTGCACTCTGCTCTCTGGGGCTGCTTTGTTGCAAGCTTTTTTTAGGACAGAGATTAAAGCCCTGTGACTGACCTGGGCACTGTCACATACTGTTGGTGAACTAAATTCCTGCTACCTGATGTATTATATTATTTGTAAATGTCCTGCATTATCAGTTCTCTGCTGTTCCTGCCATTTCATGCATAGTTAGATATCCATTAAGTTAATGCTCATACTGTAGGTATGATGGAAGGCTGTGTGTTTACTCATATTTAAACAGGCAGGAGTACAAGATCTTATGGTATTTCCAAAAGTATTTCTATCTTTCCATCCCATGCCTACTAGAGACTGACACTCTATAAGCTGCTGCCAGTCCTCACGTCTGGTTCTGGCCTGATGCAAGATTTTTCACGCTTTATACATACTGTGCACATCCTGTGTGGTTGTGATGTCAAGATTTTGTGTAAGACATGAATGACAGCATTAAATGAAATATGTAAAAACAGTTAAAAGGGAAACAGAAAAGACTGAGCATTTAAAATATTATTAAATAAATACATTGTGTTAATTGAATTTAATATAAGCTTAATTGTTGCAGCCCCATAGTTCTCCGCATGTGTATGTATGGTCCATGACTGCTTGGAATGCTGGAAATAGCATCAAGGTTGAGGTTTCAGCCTTCATGTCAGAGTAGCCATGATAGGGAGAGGTTACCAGCCAGAAGCCTCTGAAAAGCAGTCAAGCAGTTCTTGTTTTACCCGTTAGAAGGCAGGAGAACACACACAAAACGCGACCTCTACAGTTGTACTTCAGCGAACCTCTTTCATCACTCTCATCGGTTTTGCAATAGTCCTGCGCAGAAGTCATAACCTTATGGGAACATTCACTGGAATGCTACATTGTCATTCTTTTATGTCATTGTTCTTCTACATCACGATCAGTCAGAGGAGTTGGGCAGGAAAGTAAACCTTTTTGAGAATTGTCAAACATAAGTGATTACACTTACTGGTTTTAAAAATAACTCTGTAATATGCAAATATTAAATGGATTTATGTTTTTTACCAGAAATACATATGCATTGCCAAACCTAGATTTGAATTGAGTTTTTTCAGAGTTTGTTATATTCTGGCCAGAAAATGGAAACTGTAGATTTTAGTTCTGTATAATAATTTCCTCAAAAGTTCCTCTCCATCTACAAATGGAGAGCTTTTAATATGCTCCACAATACAAATAACCTTTTAAAGGAAAAGGGAAAATACACATCCCAGTTTTCATATCTGTTATATGAGTGTCATTGTTTTACTACAGCAGCTGCCAGTGAGTTTAGAAAAGGCAACAATTTTTTTAGTGTACGGTTTTCCAATATATCTTTCACAAAGTTTTTCTATGTGGCCTGAAAGCAGAAGGCGTATCTTCATTATCACCCTATCATTACAAGAATATTGCCTTGGAAATTATTTGTTTTAATGCAGACTTCAGCCTGTGGACTCATCTTTAAGTGGTTGACTCTTTGGGAACAACATATTTGCAAATGCAGGCTCAGGGCATGAGAGTGGATGAGCGCAACCATCTACACTAGACCTGCTCATATCCCATGCTGTCCAGATCATAGATTGGAAACTATAGGCTCTCATTATATATTAGCAAGGAATATTAAGACATGCAGTAAGTTCATGGTGCAACTTCCACACCAGAACTGTCTTGTACCCAGGTGGGTAGATGGCCTTACGGCTATTTCCATGTTCACTCCTGAGCTGTTCAGCTTGAGGTCAAAATGAGGAAAATAGCATTGGGAAAAAAAGGTTTAATCTAGTACAAATTAGAGTTACTCTCTCAAAGCAATTGATAGTACTGCTTCCTCTTGGTTTTTAGTTAGGGAATAGATGAAGGATTTCAAACTTAAGGCTAGATTTTTTTCAAATTGCCCAAGTTTAGTAACTGCACCTTAATTAAAGCATTCGAGAGGCGGATGAGCTATTACAGACTACCTTAGTACTAAATGTGCCTGATTAATGACTTTTCAAAATTGTGTTCTGAAATAGATAAGCAGCATAGGTAGAAGAAAATTATGTATTGTCCTTGCAGGAAAACAGCAAGATGATGATGAAAATATTCTTTTATGATAATGGTGAAGTACCAAGACATTCAATTAAAAAAACAGACAAACAGCAGGATGCTGACTTTAAAAGACAAAACAGGATTGTTCCAATAAGAATAAAACCTGCCTGCAAAATAAAGGCATGTTTCCCTAGAAGGACTCTTGCTGAATAATGCTGTGAATTAAGTAATTTACTTTTTATGTTGTTGTCAACTCCCTTTTTCCCATATGGCATTGTTATAAGTCAGACTTGCATAGTTTCCCCATTTTGTTTCTCTTTCCTATTTCCTTCCATTTTTATTTTTCACTGGAAACCACAGGAAGACGTTTTTGTAGTGAGGATATCATTCCTGCTGATCATATATCATTTGTGAGCCGAGTGAATTTGTTCCACATGTCTTTTGAACATATACTTCACAAAATGTCTGGTAATATAGAGAGTCTGGTAAAGAGGTGTCTAGTGTGTTTTCATTACAACTGTGTATTTGAATTAGTATTTAATTAGTAATGCACATAAATATGTCTGGAGGGCTTAGAGTGAATTCCCTCCTTTTTTGATTTTGCCCAAGATAAGAAAACTGATTTATTATTCAGTAGTGAAGATCAGACCGTCTCTAAAAGAGGGGGTGAGAAAACAGGAGAAATATTGCTGTCTGTGCATTCATTAATAGGCAAGTTTTTCCACACAGTGCACTGCCATCACCTTGAGATCCTTGGTTACGAAAGATCTGATATCTGTGTAGTAACATATGTGTATAATATCAGCCTGAATAAGAAAGAGCTGTTACCACTGTGAGAGCAATGCAGAGTTTTAACCTTGACATCACTGACCAGGCAGCAGCAGGTGGTTGTGATGAAACATTTGCATTTTACTGCCTGATTATACTCAAACTATCATCATCCCTGTAGTCTTTAGGGGATGTGGGCTGTTAGAATACTTTGCATATTTCCCACTGAAATTCAAAGACTCTCACAATTACGCTTGTGTAGCTTCATCGAGTATCTCTAAGTTAGGGTTAGCTTTCTGCTTTGTCTTCCTTATTTTAAACTTTGCTCCAAACAAAACACTGCACTCTAGTCTTTGATATTTACTTCAGTTTCCTAGATAATATAGTTATGTGGTTGGTTTTTTTCTTTAGCAAATGTAACCATCTGCTTTTTTGACAAAGGAAATACGATGATTTTACAAGGTATCTTCCAAGAGGTTGTCTTGAGTCTGGCTGGCGTTGCTTGTGCGATGTTTTGGGCACAATGACTCACTAAGCCACTGGGGTTTAGGCATCAGATAACCATGCAGATGCAAATCAAGCAAATACAACATAACTAGAAGCACAGATTTTGACCTTACTTAGTGGAAAAAATGAAACTTATCTGAAAGTTCTGTAGAGGACATTCTTATTAAAATAATTTGAGTAAGAACTACAGCAAAAATCTTTTCTCCTCATTGATCATTCCTTTTATCCAACACACAGAGCCTGTAATCTGGGAAAACTGTTTCTCTGCCACACTGCTTTGTTAGCAGAGTTTATCTTAATGCAGCATAACTCAGTAATAGCACTAGGAATGTGAGCAACAAGTGCATTGAAAGCATAGCATAGAGGGTTTTGTTGAAAATTTATCTAAGCCTATGTGAACCTGTGATAGGCGGGGTATAATTCCTCCCACCTGATTTTTAGAAGTTCCATGTCAATCAAACTGGGCTAGCAAAGTATCCTTCATCAACAAGGGGGAGAAGTTGGTACCTCGGGGTAAGTCCGCCTGACATCTTTGAGATCCCTGCATTAGGATGCACTGTGGCTTTCACCATCTGCATTAATTTCAATCTCTGTGAAGCAGGGTTGACTGTAGAGGAAGCTGGATCTTTCCACTTGATCTTCCACCTGACCACGTATGCCAACTTGTGCTACTTTTTGAATAAATGTTGATTCTATAGCTTTCCATTTTGATGACCGTCACCCATGGTTTCTGCTTTTCCTCTAGGAGCCAAGCCGTGGTCCAACATCATGGAGATCCTGGAGGAGAAAGACGGGGTTGATACCGAACTACTGGTTTACGCAATGACCTTGGTTAACAAGGTTTGTTTACTTTGTTAGCAAAACTGGTGGAGGTAATGTTAGAATTTTTGACTTTATAATGATCTTCTCTATTGAGAATATACGACAAATGAGACCTGTCCCAGAGAAGTTGCAGAACAAGGTATAAGCAGTTGGCACACTCTTGTTACTCGTTTTGCAGTCACCCAGAGGCAGCAGCTGGGAGCAGAATATCTGTTTTGCTAGGTGCTGTGCAGAAACGTGTTACTACATGGCTCCTCTCCCAGTGCTGACAATGCTGTGCAAAAAAACCCCTCAACTCCACATGTTATCCAAGGGCAGAAAGAAAGCAAGTGCTGGTGAAAAGATCACATGCTTACAAAGGCTTGCATTGTGCGCAATTTTCTTGTTCAGACCATTTAAATTTTTTTACTGCAAACCAAGTATGATGAATTTAACATGTCTCAGTGCTAGTAAGAGTGTTTTTGCTTAAAAAAAAAAAGTTACATTTTTTCTTCTGTCTTTATGTTTTCTGGTGTCCTATATTACAAGTAGTAGTTCTGCAGTAAAATCAAGTGGTACCCAAAGTACTTGTGCTGTGAGAAGGGAGAAGGTGAAAGTCCTGTAAAAGTTGGAAATTTATTAGTGTAAATTCCTTTGAAAATAGTGTCTAGCCCTAAAAATATCTTAGGGTGATTAAAATTAAAAAAAGGGTTTTTTTTCAAGAGCACAGAAGATCAGCATACTATTAGCAAATCAAAATAAACCATTTATTTTATGGATATACTTAACAGGCCAGAGTATTATGGAAATTCATTATCAGTCATTCTATTAATTAAAAAAACCCTGAGTTTGTTTGATGGTCATAAATCAAGGTGCCAGCTTATTGTGCTCGTGGCTATGTCGTTGTGGCTGTGGGTTGCTTTAGTGTGTTTTTTTATAAAATGATTTCTTAATAGCAGATATTGTCCAGCAAAGTTGCCTTAGAGGGACTAATCTCCCCTCGTAACATCACTGATGTTACTGGACTTTTACTTAAAGCCGCCCGTGTTCCTGCTTACTTGGTAGTAAGGATCCTCTTGTCTTTAAAAGACCACCTTATCTCACTGATGTATTCTGTCTGAAAGATATCACCAGCTTCATATATTTCTGTCTGTAGCTGCTATTAAAAGCTGAGCTTACCAGTTTTTAACATCTGTTTTACACCGTGTTGTTTTGTGTACTGATTTCTCTTTCTGAAATAATTCTCTTCATTTGCAAAGCTCTAATCAACCTCGTGTTTGACTTCTTTAAAAATTTTCTTCTGTCGACTCTTATTATTCTATAGTTGATTCCTTTAGTCTTGAGTTTTTCACTACATTTAAAGATATTTTTAGGAGGAGGTAGTTCTTTATAAACACACAAAAAGAAGCAGCATCTTGCAGTTAAAGGAGCAAGGCAGTTATGAAGATCAAGGAAGAGAGGAATCCCACAATGTGATGCTTATAATTATGATCTGGTTTATGGACAGCTTTATGAAGTTTTTAATGGGATTTTTTTTTCATGATTATAGAGAAAACAGCAAGCAGCATGTCACAGTTGTAATTTTCCCCTCAGAGAGAATACAAAAAAGACTCAGATGGTTTCAGCTTCTCTAGGCAAGGAAATGTCAACATTTTCATTGCAGTCCGAATCTTCGTGAGGGATTTGTCTTAAGGAAGCATACCACTACTCCTTTTTCTTTATCCACGTATATATTCATAGACTGGTTTCCTTCCTGCTCAAGAGCAGAAAACACATCTGCTCAGACATAAGAATTCCTCCAATCCTTTTATCCTCTCCCTCTCTTTTGTTGATGTGCAACCAATTTACTTATGCTATCATTTCATTAACCCTCTTAATTTGGAGGGATTTAGGCATTAATGAATCCCTTAGATTGATCTAGATGAAGATATATCTGGTATAACCTTTGTTATCTTTCTTTGGTTAGTTCCTATGATCTGTTAAGTCTTATTCTAATCTCTACTTTCCTCATTTTTATTACGGAGGTCCAGAAAGAGTAAAGCCTTCGTTCTTCCTTTGTATATAAAGAAACCCCACACTACCTACCGATTGCAGAAAGAAAATTCTATGTTGCATTTGATTAACTTTGTATTTAACTGCTATAAAACCTCTTCATTATTGAGATTACACTGGAAACTTTGTAGTTATAAGCTTACTGTTGATTTTATTTTTACCTGTATTTAATCTTGTTTGTTTTCTAATATACAATAAATCTTTTAAAAAGTAGATAAAAACGTAGACAAAAATATATTTTAGGTACATAAAAATGGATATATTTTAGTGTAGTCAGGTGAATGAAAACTGAATGTTTTTTAACAGATTCAGTTTAAGACTAGAATTTAAACACCAGCTTCCAGGCCATTGGCTTAGAGAACCACCCACCAGCAGTCCATCAGCTGTAGTTGAAAAAGTTCTGTCTCAGGCCAAAGTGATTTTAATACAGCAGTTGGCACATCAGTTTTTGATGACCTGCCTTAAGAACATCACAACTGCCACGCTGGAACAATGATCATCTTGCGTCCTGTGTCTGACATTGGCTGCAGCAGATGCTTTAGAAGTTGTGGTTTCTGGGAAAACAAATAACTTGAGAGAGGCTTCTTCCTGTCCCAAAGCAATTGAAAACTTGGCTAATGCCCTTAAGCATATTTATTTACCATGTAGTGCTTTTCACCGTAGCACGTAAGATTTAGCCAATGTCCGTCTGTCTAGTGCATAGGCCCCCTAGTGAAGCTCAGTCTGTTGGATATTTAGTAACCAGAGTAGTGCTCTTGTGTTACTTGAACTTACATGGGAAGCATTGTGAACCAAATGGACTTTCTGTTGTCTCTGTGCTCTCTGCATCATTGCTTTATGCTGCGATTGTTTTGTAAATGACAAAAGGCACTATACTTGTTAATTTTACTAGTTGGTATCATCCAGGGCTGCACATCTTAAAACTGCAAAAAAAGAGAACCTTTCAGACTAAATCCAGGCACAGCCTAGCACTGATTTATGTCAGATTTTGTTCAGAAACATGACTAAGGATATGTAGTGATAAGGATATTGTGCTATTACCAATTGAGTATGTTGTCTAATAACTTTTGTTATCTAGGAGAACATTTGGCTGTTACACTCCTGGTACTCCACTCTTCCCCAGCTCCCCCCCTCCCTCTGGATACAATATCATTAGTTTCCTGGCCTTTCTTTCCATGAGGACTGTTAGCTGTAGTAAAATGCATTGTGTAGGCTTTGGTAAAAATATTTAGATCAAGCTCATACTCTCAGGCTGGGGTTTTGGTTTTAATTTAGGTCACCATTCCAAAAGCATCCACTTACGAGGGAAGAACTCAAAGATGCACTGGCTTTCCCGCAAGGACTTGGGAAAGCAACTTGGAAAATCACACAACCAACAAATAAAAATCTTCATTTGGGGATGCTTCCTCAAACCAAAACTGGATAGAGGTGTAGGAATGAGTCTTGACATTCATATTCATGCTCCTTTGTACACCTGAGTTCTGAGAGTTTCAGATTTGAAATCTCAGCTTTGGTCTGAGCTAGCAAGACCATAAAATAATTCAGCAAGCAAACCACAGAGTATGGTTTAAACACGCCTCTTCAAGTTGCTAAATTTTAATTTTCTAGACAGGTTTTCATTTTGTAAGGTTCAGTCTTCAGAGCGGAAGGAACTATTTGAGACTTGTATGTGTATTTCGATATTGGAGTATCATTTTGAACCTAAGCAGGTCCTTGGTAAGGAGCAAGGACCTTGGGAGGACCTGCCCAATTTGCCAACTCTGCTCTGATGTTTGCAGCTTTTGTTTCCTTTATAAAACCACCAAGAAAATGGGGACCACTTTTGTTTTCTAATATCACAACCCATAATTAATCATCCATTTATGCAGGTACTTCATGTCCCTTGTGTTTAGTTGCTGCAAAAATCTTTCTGCTGTGCTACGCTGAACTAACCTGAGGACACCACTGGTGCCCTTTTACATCCCATTTTATAATATTAGAAATTTAATTTGGTATGCATTAGGCTCTGAAAATGGATCTGGGAGTTTAACGACACTGTGCAAAGGAAAAATATTTGATTTCAATACCTGGGAGTTCAGTTGCCCGATTCTGCCCAGTAGCATGCAGTAAAAATTGGATTTCCACTGCTGCAGGATTTGAAATTATATTAACCGATAAAAGGCTACTGACAAAAGCAGGATGGCCAGTAAATACTACCTTATACTGCTGTTTTCCCTCAGTACAGCCTGCCTTACCTCAGATTCTAAAAAAACCTGTGCTTGAAGATGTGTTTTAAACAGAGGCTTAAGTACTGTCCTGGACAGGGATAAATTCTTAACCAGAGCCTGAACATATAACCCTAAACATATAGCCCGCACAATTCATTAGTGTTTCTGCTAAGCATTTCTGTTGCAGTGGACCTCACCAGACATCAGACAACAGTCCTATAATGACTGAAGATGTTGCTGTATTGTGTTTAGCTTAAAAAAACCCAAAGCTATAAAGTATCTTGATGCATTTCTTTCCACGCCTCAGTTCATAGAAAAGAGGTGCTTCAAAAGGGCAAAATATGTCAGCTGTCTATTGCTGTCTCTTGTTACTCATGTAATTTGGATGAATTTTTCTGAACGTAAAACTTCTTGCAGTAGAGGGGCAGCCCATAGTGGCTGCACCCTCCTTCGCTTTGCTGCTCAGAGCCACCTTGGGAAAGCTGAACTCCAGAAAAACAGTATTCTCAGGCCGCAGTTCATCCCATCCCAAGAACGAGAAGGCGAAGCTCTTTTTGGAGAGGGCCTGTCTTTATCTGTGTGTTGTCTTTATCTCTTGCTCGTTCTACCCCCTGCTGGGAGCATAGATAAGTTACTTAGCTAATTAAATCAGAGTGGAAATCACTTCAGAATATATTTCTGGCGAACTACTCCAGAATAACTGTATTGCTTCCCATCTGCACTCTCATGTATCTTGCAGAAGCAGCTCTGTATAGGCCGATTCTTGTGATGAGGTGTATGTTGCTCTGCAAGTAGGTTGCACAGTATTACACTCATTTTTTTCCACATTATCCTTAAGGAGCAGTAAAAAATAAGTGCAAGGTGAGTAAAAATCAATGGCAAACCAGAATAGTAGTGATTTCTGTTGCCTTTGTAAACATCTGCAGCACTCTCACATATGAAGTTTGCTTGTGCTCTGAACAAAGTTGTCTGTTCTTGTCCTTTTCCTACACATAACTTTGCAATAAATCTATGAGTGGCTTGATTCAATCCCTCTCGCTAGAGAGGGATATATATATATAGTATACCATACTATGGTATACATGCTGTGTTGCAGAAGACTACATTCCTTTTCTCAGTTTTCTGAATTCACCAAATAAATGGGAAATGACTATGGTAAGAAAAGTGTTCTCTCTTGACTATAGAGCAGGTGTCATAGAAAGCCCCGAACTTGAAATTGGCATTCTCAGTTTTCTAGAGGGCAAAAGCTCTTCTCCAGTGTCACTGGTAACAACTTACCTCAGAATTGGGAGTTAGTAACTCTTTTAAAATTTTATAGCAGTTAAGGAGTGTGCTTTTAATAAGACTTTTCAAGTTGAAAGGGAGGAAGAGACGAGAGGAGTCCATATCTCTGAAATATAAAACAATTTGTGCGCTGGGAGGATGACCTCCGGCTGCAGGTGTGGAGGACAGTAGGCACATGGTGCAGGATGTTTCCTGCTGTCCTGACATCACACAGCTGTGCATTGGACTTTTTCTTCTTAAGGCCAAACTTACAGGGATCAGTAGGAAATTGGCTTCACTGTTTTTAGCTAAACCATTTTTTTCTCTCTTTGCTTTTATCCCTGTGTTTGATGCTTTAACATTCTCTGTTCTTTAAATCTGTAATTGAATGAAGTCAGAAAGAATCCCACTGTGTATTTTAAAGACCCACATTTTCCATACTTTTTTGTATGAAATAACAACATTGATTTGTTTTCCCAATTATTCATTTTTCTACACAGTGCACAGAGTTGTTTGTTAAAAACTGTGCCACTTGTTTTTTATTTTCTAGCGGTGTCTCTAATCCCACATCATGGATTTTACTTTATTGAAATCATACATAGCACCACTTGCCACCCGCTCTTAAAAACCTTTGTTTAATTCTTTTCAAAACAAACAGATTTATATGTTTTTCCTTTGATTCTTAGACTCTGTCGGGGTTGCCAGATCAAGACTCTTTCTACGATGTGGTGGACTGTCTGGAAGAGCTCGGCATTGAAGCTATTTCACAGAGACACTTGAACAAGAAAGGAACAGACTTGGACTTAGTTGAGCAATTTAACATTTATGAGGTAACATAACATGTCCTGTTTTATGCATCTTACAGCTTGTGCAGACTTCAAAGCCGAGAGGAGGAGGGGAATGTAACCTAGGTGAAATTTGGTTATCTATTTTAAAAGAAAAACATCTGGTTGCTAGAAGTATTGTACACATTTGTGTATGTGACCTGCTATGGTACATAGCTGCCTTTAATGTGAATGCATTTCATATTAAAGCTGGGACATACTGCAAAGCAAACTTGTACATTTACTAGCCTCCTTAGAGGCAGTTCCGCCTGCAATTAAAACTTTCTCAGACAGCTAGTTACACATCCTGAAGCAAGTAGAAGTCCTTTCCATATGCAAAAGTATTCAGCTCATGAAAAAGGTTTGAGCTCAACTTCACGTATACCACTTGTTCTGCAGCTGAATACTCATCAAGTCCTTGTTTATGAGTTTACACAGGATCAGATTCTATACAGTTTGCAGCAATGGAGTAATGAGTGACTGCACGTTCACCACCTAGGTGCAGAATAACTACTTGTGAAGTATTTCTATGTAAGGGTAGGATATGTAGTTTCTTAATAATTAGCCTCTTTTCAGACTTTGGGAAGTGCTGGAGCAGGGAGGTTTAGGCTGAAGTTAATATTATGTAAATATGAATTCGTGTTCTGATATGATGAGATGACTTTATTTCCATTAAAGTCCTGCAATGGATTCGATAGATTCAGTTCTCCATTTGGTTTATCAACTCTACACTTCACTAACTTTAGCAGAGTTAAGTTTTATGTACAGCAGTTTGCATGAAGAGTCAGGCCAAAATAGGAACGTGAGAATGAGGGGGCTCTATGGTCTTCTTTATTCTCTATTGTCAGAGGCATCAGCTCAAAATGCTTTTAAAAGATGATCATTAATCTTAAAAATGGAGGGTTTTGTGCATACTGTGCCTGCTGAAAGATTTGATTGCAAAATTAGCAGTCTGCTTAGCTGGGTACCAGCTTTCTCCTGATGACCAGTCTAAATGTAGACATGCCTGTGCATGTTCTTTTGCTTTTCTGTCAATGCTGTTCTCTAGCTGAAAAATCTTTTCTTCTCCACTGAAATAGATTTTACACCATAAGTAGAGATAGCACACTTTACCCTGCCTTGTTCTCTTCAAGTCACTCTGGTAAGAATTGTCGGAATAGCAGAACTAGTAGAAACACGAAGATACTAATTTTGTTCACCCACATTGCTCTCTTCTGTACCTCTGCCTATTTAAATGGATCTTTCTCACATAAAGATTACTTAAATATTATGCTGCATTTCAGATGAAATCTACCAGTAACTTTGTTGTTTCTGCCAGTGATACCTCTCTTCACGTACCCTAAGGCAGCAGTAGCTTTGTTTCTGTTAGAGGTGTGTGACACTGACATGTCAATGGCATGCCATAGTTCAAGATACTAGGTGTTGCACCTCTATTTTACTTCTCTACTATTTCCAACTCATGAGCTCCCAACCTGTGTTAGAAGTTTCTCTCAAGCGTCATTGTGGCCATGCTATTCTCAGCATGGTTCTTTTCTGATACTATACATATGTTCCTCGATATTGACAGTGCATCTGAACTGCAGGAGTTACTGAATTTTCCACTGAAAGGCATACGTGGAAGTAATTATGCTAACCTAAAAACTGAGAGGCTTAGAGGAGATGCGTAGCCTGCAATTTTTTTTCCTTTTAATAAATTTTGGTACCCATTCACAGAAATAGTTTTGTTTGTTAGGTTTTTTTCCCTTTATTTTGCAGGTAGAACTGTCAAAATGGAGATTATTAAGAGGAATGCAATTTTATATATATCTGCTGATCTCTTCCTTGTCTGGGAAGAAATGATGGCACTATTCTAAACTACTTTCTGAAGTAGTAGATGGTAACTTCCACTTGATCATTACAAGTGTCCTGTCTGTAAAGAGGAAATGTTCAGTCAGTCCATGCATGAGTTTTTTTCTGTTGATTTCATTAAATCTAAGACTTCATCGCTATATTTTGGAAGGAAATAAAGTAAGTTAGATGTCCAACACTGCTCAGCTTCCTTGATAATAAAGTCCAGTGTAAAAAACCAAAAAAAACCAAAACAAACACCACCACACAAAGCACCCCAACCAAACTAGGAGATGTATAAATGTCTTGTTACATGTCCTATAGTGTTCCATACAAGGCATCAGTGTATAATTCCATTATTAGAGGTACTGCACTGCACTAATGGATAGAAAGCAATTTACAGGGATAGCTGTAGAAATGATGATGCTAATAGGAGTTAAACGTGCTGAGATCAGTTAATTTTTAAAGCCTCAGTGTGAAGACCTGTGGTACCTACATGAGCCATGTCAGAAGCCTCACTTTTCTTTCTTGCGTTCACAGATGACACTGAGACATGAGGATGGAGATGAGAGTGCTGACCCCCCTCCCAGTGGGCGCAAGGACCGGAGAAGGGCCAGTCTTGGTGCGAGTGAGCGAAGGGGGTTGGAGCGCCGGCGGAGCCGCAGGCACTCGGTACAGAGCGCCAAAAGCACTTTATCGGCCCCCGCGAGCCCATGCAGTCAGTCGAACCCCAGCTTCATGCTGGGCCATGGACAGCACGCTGAAGATCTCAGTGAGAGGTAAGCACATGAACTGGGGAATACTCCTTTCTTTTCCCCTATTACTTTCTGTTATGTTCATTGCACTTTATTACTCTGCCAAACTTTGTTTACATCTTTCTATTGAATTAAAAAAAGAAGGAAAAAAGCATGTTTAAGGTAAAGCAAAAACAACAGCAACAAAAAGTAATGGATTTGTAGGCGACTTATCTATGTAGCTAAGTTCTTTGATACCGTCTACCCTAAGTAAATGGACCCAAACCACATGAGGTATGGCATTTTATATGGAAACTCACCAAGCTAAATTTCATCCATTGGCAGATTTTATATCCAATGCACCCACATAATAGAAGATTGTAAGTAGGGAACAGTCACATAACTGCAGAGCTATTTGTCCAGTATATGTTACAGTTTATGCCCTTTTCTTTTTTTTTTTTTTTTAACCCCTTTGAAGTCAGCACTCCAGCATAAATATTTTCCTTTAGGGCTACACTGTAGTAGTGAATATATCTAATGTTTTATAATGAGTGAAAGAG
Organism: Baryphthengus martii; assembly: GCA_013396935.1. Classification (NCBI taxonomy): domain Eukaryota; kingdom Metazoa; phylum Chordata; class Aves; order Coraciiformes; family Momotidae; genus Baryphthengus; species Baryphthengus martii. Next base: position 404,713 of record VWZK01000506.1, read on the forward strand.
AGACAGTAATAATGAGTGGAGCAGCAGTCTGCAACACTGGAGTCAGTCACAGCGTGTTTCGTTGCCAGACTTACAACGGTTGGCTTGGGCTATGCATGCTAAGGAAAAAAGAACGCTGCAGATTCTCAGCATGTCTGACTACTGCACAAGAGGACTGGAATCAATTTTGCCTAACTTAGATGTCTGATCAGCTCGCCTCCCTTTGATGTCAGTAGAGTGCAACAAGCACTGTTAGGTCTTTAGTTATCTAACGTATCCTACGTGCCTGAAATTTCAACCGAGATGAATCATTCTCCGAAAGTGGCAGTTCCTCTCTGTTGACTATAAAGGGAATCTGGCTGACCAGCTCAGGTGAAGATACATAAGCTGCAGATAGCTAAGGCTAGACACTGTCATCCTGTGGCTGAAGATGCAATCTGAGGAACCAAAGCATGCTCCCTGAAGAGGATATCTTGTGTTGATTGTAACACTTAGGAAGTTCTTTGGAGGTTTCTATTGGTTAGCACAGGATGTGAACTTAGAGCCTTAAAATCCTGCGTTATATGTAAAGCAGCCCTTCTTGCAAAGCAAAATGAGCTGACTAAAGTTTAAGGGCCTCAGGCAACACGAAAATATAAGAATCTAGATAATCTAATTTAAACAGTAGTTGCATGTTGTATACCACATAATGTTGGGGTTTTTTTAATTTTATTCGTTTCTTCTTCTTGCATTTGGCAACATATTAATGCTTGTTTTCCATCACCACCTGTTGGCCGGGTCTTTAGTAGGCTGGGGGCTGAGAGCCCCGTGATCTTACAGGCTGATGACAAAGATGACAGTGCATTTGAGGCTGAGTTTAAAGCATCTTCAATGTGAGTACAGCTGGGGGCTCCAGCCACTCTGCATGGGATGGCTCATGTGTGACATTGGGCCTTTTTCATGACTTGCCAATGTGACTGGGAACCTGTATCCATGCATGTGGAGCAGTATCATTGCTTATTTAAAAAAAAAACAAAAACTGATGAATTTGGATTGAAAATCCAAATGCTTCAACTCCACAGAAATTGTTGATTCTCTTACTGTTATGAAACAAATACAAATCACACATGACAACAACTTCTGCCAATAAGTTTTCTCATTATTAATGTTTACTTACTAGCTTTATTTTGCAGTCCTCCTAATGCATTTGTGTTTGAGGTGATTTTTAGTATCAGGGAAGTAGAAACATGGCAAATTAGTTTCCTAAGTTCTTTGAAATATTTTTTCACCAACATAGCATAATTTGAATAATTACTCTAAGTTTTGGAGAAAAAAAAGTCTGGTTCTACTTCATACTCTCTTTAACAGTGACATAATTTAAAGTATAATTTAAGTTTAAATTCAGGAAAGAAGTTGTCGTTTAAGAAGTCAAATTAACTTAATGTTGCAACTGTCTTTGAAATCTTGTCTAGGAAAATAATTATATTCTCTCCAACTCCATTTGGAATCTCTAACTTGCTCACCTGCCTCTGTAAAAGGAAAGAGACATTTAGTTATGAATGTATGTAACACTGATCTTTACTTCACATATTAGCTAAATAAAAATAATTTTTCTCCCCCATTCTCCAACCCTCTTAGCAGGTAATGACAGAGTGTGTTACTTCTAGCTAGCAAATCAAGTTTTTTCTGATGGAGTATTTCAGACCCAAAGATTCCGTTCCCAAAGATGCAAATTCTACGCCTACTGAAATTCTTTATGTTGCCATAACATGAAGCTCATGAACTGTTGACTCTTCTATGAATTCCACTAGGCTTCTGGTAAACAAGCATATCAGAAAAGCAGATCCTGTCCTTTACAGTTTTAGTCCCATCATCTACTTAAATCTGTAGTTGCAGTAGAAAGAGGAAAATCAGCCTTTCTGCTTTGCCATATCCCAGTGAGTCTCTCAGCTTTCAGTCATATAGTCCAGATGAATGCAACAATAGCTCTATGCCTGAGAGCTAAACTGGGACAAAAAATAATAAAGTAAAAGATTCATGGCTTCTATTCATTAAGATTTAAACACAAAAATAGTGAAGATTATTGACTCATACAAAACTACATGTTTATGAAGTTTGAATTAACCTTAAGTGGAGAGACATTTTTCTCTCTGCATTGTTCCCATTTCAATCCAGTTTGCAACTTACACGGTCTCTGATACAGCATATTTATTGATTTAAAGGATTTTAGTAGAACATCATAATTCTAGGCCTTGATGGAATTTGTAATGAAATTTAAAAGGTATATGTTAAAATTTGATGCAGGCATCACTTCTTTTTGTCAAAAGACATGCTTGTTGTGCCCCTCCTGCTTCCATCATTAAAGTTAAAGAGGTCAATCTGTACAGATGGGTGAAAATGCTCGTTACCTTTCTAGGAAGTAAATTTTATTCATCCACAAAAGATCTGTCCTCTTCTAATGACCTTGTTTTGGTTGATAATTGTGGTCCCTCTCAAGGAAGGAAAAAAATTCTAAATGATTTTTTGCTGTATTTTCTGAAAAATAGTCTGCAAAATGGGTTTCAGTCTGTTATTTCACTACATTTTCTTTACCAATAGGAAACATGTAACAATATTAATGATAATCTTATTGTGTTGCTCCTGTTGGTGTTTAAGCTTTGTGTGTAGTTGTGGATGTCTGTTTTACGGTGGATTAGCACCATCAGGTTTAGTGGGGTTGCTTCTGATTGACATGGTTTGATATTAAAGTCACAGCATTACACTGTATTAAATTTTACTTTGGCCAATATTCTTGGATATTTTTGAACTTCACTACCAAAATCAGTGGAAAGTTCAAGTTCTTCCTCAGTGTTCTCCTTCCCACAGTGTTCATGTTTCTTTTCTTTCTAACTCTGTCAGCTGGCTTGGCCGTTACTTTGCGTTTGTTTACCACATCAAACAGGTTGTCCACAGTCATCTGCTTTGTGTCAAACGATAAGTCTTCCAAAACGAGAAAAATCTATGGTGCCGGTAAAAAAAAAAAAAAAAAAAAAAAAAAAAAAAAAAAAAAAAAAGACAATATTGGCCAAATTCTGTTCTGTCTCACAATGCTCTATATCCAGAAAAGCTGTCTGAAGTCAATGGAGCTGCTCTGATTTACACCAGGCTAATTGAGAGCAGACTTTGGGTTTTGAGCCGGGAAAAGTTGACTGTAAATGCTAAAGGCAACCAAAAAGAAAATTTGCAGGCCTTTTTCATCCATTTGGCAACCTTCTTCCAAACTAAATGTATTGCTTTTTTTGCTTGTGGTTCAAAACAAATAAAGACCCAAGTCTGCTTTGGATTAAAACCATTTTCATGGAGACTGAAACCCAGCCTAATGTCCCTGATAGTAAATAAATAAATAAGTTGATAAAAACTACTAACTAAGAAAGGCTGAAGGTTACTTTAAGAGTATGTGACTGAGCTTCTACAGTGTACTTGAAAATGCCAGTCCTGAAAATCAGCAGGTTTGCTTTGCTCAAAACTTCTTTCTTTTACCATGATGGCATAGAGCACCAAAAAGCCTGAGGGGGAATTTCAGTCCTGTTAGCATGACATACTAAGTGTTTTGCTGAGGGCACCTCCTAAAGTTTACTGCACTGCTCCAAACCGAGTGCTCTCAATCTGTGGTCTCACATGCTGTTTCTTAAATGGTAGACTTTTGAACAAATTCTTCCATGGTGTGTGTTTTGTTTTTTTTTTCTCTTTAAAGTAAAGCTGTTTTTTTCCAACCACACGATGAATGGACTTGGGGAAAAAAAATGTAAGGAGTGGCATGGAACTTGGTCTATATTGATGTTATTACTGTATGCAGTGATTTCTGGCTATATAAGCAAAGTTAAAAATCAAATTGCTCTCTGTCTTTCACTCTCAACGTTTTGGCTTTGAAGGAGTAGAAGGCAGGCAGTTAAGAAGTTCTCAGTGCTGTCTTGAGCACTGAACAGATGCTCTGCAGGAGCACTATACATACAAATCAGAAACAAGTACTTATACCAGAATTTTCAAACTAATGTGTTTCACATTTTGCTGTGCATTTCCCTTTTTTTCAGTACTGCACAGTGACCATCCATGTCTCTTTCCCTGGGCATCTCATCAGAGCTGTGTCAGCAAAAGTACTCAAAGAAGCTTCTATGAGATTTGCACTGACACCTCTTAACATTTGAGTGAATGGCTCTGTCAAAGCTTTGTGGAATTAGTTACAATCAAAATCTATGGTTTATAAAGTTAATGAATAGCTGTGGTTAGGTATTTAGACTTTCCACTTTCCTCCTCTTTTACATAGCTTTCATTTGGTTTATATCATCAAAAATCACAAAAGAATTACTAGTATTCATCATATAATACTACAACACTTAAATGTTCATCTAGAGATAACCAGGCCTTGGTTAGGACTGTCTTGAGCAGTGTTCCTGTGTTTGAAACCTAACAAGCAGAAGAGTTGGCTGCCATCTTAAGAACCCATCAGAGCACAGCTTGCATCCTGAATCAGAGGCTAAAGCTGGGTTTAATAAGTTATAATTTTCAAACTGTGAGACTAAAAGAGTAGGAGGAAGACCAACTGTTCGGTTTCACCTGAGGCTTCCAGATCTTTCAATCTGAAGAAACTTGGCCTTCAGGAGAACTGTATTAGTAAGGCAAAAAACAGCAGAGGACTACACAGGGAATTATGTGCCTATAAACTATGCTTCTGTTAGTGTCCTGACTGGAAGTCTTTTACCACTCTTCTTCAGAGCAAAGAGTAGCACAAGGAATTGCAAAGTTTCCTACGAATTTCTAGGCTAGTTGGACACAACACCATTGCATGTTGCACACTGGCCTCAAGGGCTTTCACAACCTTTACAGTTCTAGAAAAGATTGGTGAACTGGGGTCTAAATAAAGGAAACCTGTGCTGAGAAGTCATAGGATCTGTTTGTTAAAAAATACATGTTTCTCATGCCTGAGGATTGCCAAGATGCAGGAAGAGATTGTGACGCTATTTTGGTTTTACCAGAAAACAATGAACACAGCTGAGCCTCTGATGGTAAGCATTTTTTCTGCTTAATTTTGGATTCCTGTCAAATTTCTAACCAACAGCACAGACCTTAGTTTGACTATTATGCCCCATTAACTGATCATTCCAACTGCTTCATGTAGAGCCAGGCCTGCTGGGGTGGTTTGTTCAAAATACTGCTGAGACTATTTTTTTTTTTTTCACAATTATGATTTTCCCATGTTTTCAGGCATCCTAAGCCATAACTAATCTTTGATTTTTCTTTAGCTCTTCTTATGGCAAAATTCTAGTTTCTGTGATAGTATTTCAAGTTCTGGTGACTTTCCACTACACTATGTGAAATGTTTATGTACTTATGGCTGTAAGTCAAAGCGCTGTTTACAGTGGTGGGTGGGGTTTATCTTATTTTTTTTTAGAATGGATGCATTCCACATCTCTTAGAGTTGCTGTAACAAATAAGATAAGTGATATGATAGGTATGACACAACAAAGCAGGCAGACTCAATATTGGCATTTAATGTAGGACTCAGGCTGTGATATGGATTATTAAGGCCCAGAAGAGAAAATAAATTAATTTATTTTTATTGCTGTAATAGAAGGAAATAAATGGGTTTATTTCCTAGATATTTATCTCTGGTTCCTAGTTTTGGATATTTAAAAGAAATGAGACATGAATCTAGACCAAAAAAAAAATACCATGTCCGAGATAAACATGATGTCACGTTATCTGTGGCTATGCTAAGGATCTCTTTAATACATATATGTATATGAGCTGAGCTACCTAGCATTTCGGGGAGCTTTGAAATAGAATGACATATGATCAGTTATGGGGGAAATATTAACTTTTTTCATGATTTGGTTGGTATGGTCGAAAATGGAAATGGGATGTAAAAGTAGTAATTTTGGAACAAAGGTTTATCTATGAAATTAAAAGGCTTGGTAAGTTAGCATCTGTTCATAGCATCAGACCTTTATTAGTCTTTGACAACTATAACATACAAAATCTGATCTGCTATTTTAGCTTTGGGGCAAATGAGGTTATTGAAAACATGAAGTCAAGCAGATGTGAAAGGAGAGAAAATAAAAAATGTGAAATCTGTGATCTTACTCTTTTTAAGAATATATTGGAAGCTCCTGTAAGGAATGCAGTAGAGGAAGAGACATGAGATGGGCTAAGAAAAATTTTCTTTTAAAGCCATACCATAAACAAAAGACTCCTTTGATATATAGATAAGAATTGACCCACTAATGCATGAGTATTAGTAAAAAAGTAAGATTGAAAGTTACATCTTGATGATTATCTCAATTACAAGTCCTATTGCTGTCTCAGGTGAATACCAACACTTTTATGTAAAATATCACTGTATAAATGTCAGATTTTGTAGTAGAGGTACTGTTTGCTGATTGTGGATCTTGCTGAAAGGAAATGTTTTGTGCATGATATAGATGCAGAGTCCAGTTGACGGTGCTGTACATTGCTGTAAAGAGAATAGTAGATTTACTCTGTTTGGATTCCTAGAGGAATGAAAAAAGCACTGAAACGTCAATGACATTATAGCTGCATGGTAAATAAAAACACAGTGGACTTGGTCTAATTTTTTAAACTTTTTTTTCCACTGTGTATTAAACTTCGGTGAGCTACCTGAGGAAATGTAACCAGGATGTGAATGCTTTTCTCTGGAGGTCCATAGTACTTCTCCTATACACTGAACTATGCATGCTTTAGAGACATCACCTCCACAGTGTATTCCCACTATTTGTAAACATGGTCCTCTGAGGACAGGAGAGTTTTTTAACACGTACAATTCAATGGGATGAAAAAAAAAAAAGACAGCAGTTTGGCAGGATGCCGTTTCCAAATCCCTCCCTTTGAAGTAAAGGGCAATAATGGTGACCTTCAAGTGTCAACCAATATGCAGTTCCAAGCTCTAAAAACACCATTTCTTCTCTCTCTGTATATGTTTCAGTATTTATTGCTCCTAAAGTCTCTCTATGTCATGATTCTATTTCTTTACCTCTCTGCTCTTACAGATGTAAAAACAGCAATGCTGTTCAATGATCAGAGTTGCAACTCTTGAAGTCTTTGCAAAGCCTGGCCAGTATCTTAAGCAAGACCCTGCTGTCTTGCTATGCTTTGATGTGTTCTATATAAACCAACTGCAATTGATGAAACAAGTGTGTAGGCATTACCTAGGTATTATTTAGGTATGAAAAGTTGTTACTGATCATATTTTAGGGATAAGAAAATAACAGGTTACTAAAGATAAAGAATAGCATAATATGAAGGCATAGTAAATACATGTACTTCACATTATTTGTCATTTCCTCAGCTTTTTGTTGGAACAGTTTTCTTTATTTAGGGCAGAAATACCACGATAATTTTGACTTTTTCAATTGTACATCTTAGCTTCCTTTCTGTACAGAAGGCTACATTTTGAGTTGTTACCCATATCATTCCACGTATTTTCATCTTCATGTAATTGCAACAACTGCAGTGATTACACATAGTAGTGGAATGGAAATGAGCAGAGGGGTGAATAGGGGTTTCCTTTAGTCTTGTTTTTTAATGGAGGAGGAGGGTATATTGCCATATATTTATACAGAGTAATACATGATGAATTTAAATTACTACCACTTTTGTCTTTCACGTAAAAGAGTAGTTGAACCTGGTTTGGCAGCTAGGATAGAAGAAAGGAAGAAGCAACAGAAGTGTACCAAAGCATTTGTTTGTTTTACAAGGACCTAGGAATTTGGCTATAAACTGTGCTGTCTAACCTGTGAAAGTGGAATTTCTCTCATAAACTGAGGACAATGGCAAGTAATTTCAAGAGAAAATAAAATTACATCCACTGTGACTTGTAAAGATCTCTCCTTGATGGAACATTTTTCATTTTCTATTTGTTCATCTCTGAGGGATTCAGGGAAGCAGCTTTGAAAGTGCTGTGCAAGATGTAAAACAGGTCAGAGATTTGAAGGGAGTGGGGGTGACAACATTGAAAGGAAAAAATTGTGAAATCAACTGTAGTATTTCATTTAGAGTAATATTGTGGAATGGCTAATGATGCTCTTACTTCACTGAATGTGGCCTATAGTCCTAGTTAGAAGCTGTTTCTTTGAAAAGCAGTGAAAGTTTAAATGAAAGTAATTTCAAGAAGCTAAGCTGAAAAGCACTTGTCTTAATTACAAAAAGAAAAGAGACAAAATTCCTTATCTGTAATTAACAGCATGTAGGGTGTTTTTCAGAGATGATGGGAACAATGGCCGATAGCTTTACAGTTCCTCAGTCCTTTCTTCTCTTGGTCACTTCATGATTGCAAGGCCCCTTTTTTCACTGAAGTTCATTCAGTGTTCACATTTCTTGGAAATTTCTGTAGAAATTTGTGGATAGTTGCAAAAGGCTCAGAAGTACACTTAGGGTCTTGTCTAATAACCTGTAAAATTAAGAAGGAAGTATTTAGTAAAACTTCAATAACGGTTAAATGAGCTCTACACAAATTGGAATCATATACCAAAAGGAAGATGTTTAATGTGCCATTATCTCATGAATTAACTTTCTATGTGAGTTGTATGTGCAGATCAAAATGCTAGTAACTTAATTATGGCAAGACCTTTTTTTCTGTCATTCTATAGTCAAACATTAGTGGTCAAATTCTTCCTGAATTAAAATGATTTAAAACATATCTTACACTTGAAAAATTTCCTTTGATACCAAGCAGAGCAGAATGTGTTTCTGTGCTCGTGCTTATTTTCTGACTTTTTTTTTTTTTTTTTT